>CM060955.1:46855783-47092748 GCA_030765055.1 Mantis religiosa
TCTCTAATATCATATGATTTAAAATAACCTAGCTGTCAGTGGCTCCTTTAACCTCACTCACTCGCTCACTTGCTAACTCTTTCCATGTTCTAATTACAGAAATTGACCTCAGCAAATATACTTCTTATTTGAAGTTGAGTGGTATTTTCTTGGATCCTTTGGGGAACCACCTGCTTCTTAGTTTATCATCTAGAAATGCTGAAAATCTTCCAGAACTGCTGTACTTAGCAAGAAAATCAACAAAACCCAAACAGGTAAGATAGCTTGCCTTCTATAGATTTACTCAATTTAGTCATTTATACTATCTTTAGACTAGATTTACACTAAAGTTAAAATAAAATTGATTTATAAGTATACTACCTGAAAGTTGTAAAGAAGTAGAGGGGGGGAAAGAACTCTGATTTTTTAACACCCACATCATTAGCACATTTAAGAGATCATCACCACAACATAGGACAGAAAACTCGACCACTAAATCCAGTTCACATGAATCATGAATTAAACTCTGGGAGAACATTTACATAAAGAAATTTGATTTAATGAATTGTGACATCCCATCGGGAGAAAATATATTACTCAGCCTCATTGAATCACTGCAAGATTTCTCGTCTCTGGAGAACCATATTCAGGTGGAACACCAAAGTTCTAGCCGATAGACAACTTAGTTGGTGCTTTTTCGGAGTAAGATTTTGGAGGTTTTGTAAGAAGTATGTGTGGATTTCTCAGGACATCTTGAATCTAATCGAAAATGGACAAGCTCTAATAGATGTGCTATATTTTGAGGCTATGGCCAAAAAGATGGTTATGCCAATGTCATGTGTGTGCAGCAAGTGTCGCCCCTCACACTAGCAGCCTGGGCCACATGCAGCAGTATAACATGAGGTACCTTTCAAGCACATTGCTGGATCGTTCCCTTTGTCCAACAGAGGAAACAAATTAATATCTTCTGATGGTAATGGATTACTCAGGTGGTTGGAGATGTATGCTATACATCAAATCAGGTGTCAAAACAATCACAAATTATTTTGTAGAAGAGTTGTTTTGTCGCTTTGGAGTCTGCTGGAACTACAAAGTGATAAAGGCGAACTTTGAGTCAACTTGATGAGAAAGGTGCTAGAGCAACTTGGGGTGCAGAAAACATAGGCGACACATTTCCACACTCAGTGAATGGCATGGTCGTGCGGTATATCAAGACGCTTGAAGAACATCTGAAGAAGGTTTTAATAAATTTCCAGAGGAATCGGGATGTCAGCCTACCTCTTGTCTACCCTCCCTCCTCTCTCCCTCCCTCTTCTCTCCCTCCCTCTCTCCTCTTCCTCACCTCTCCTCTCCTCCCTCCTTTCATTTCCTTCCTTTTCCTTCCTCCCTCTCTCCCCTCCCTCCCTCCTTCCTTCCTTCATTATTTTAAATAAATATTTTTAGCATCTATAAATCCTTTCATGGAAGTGTTGAAAACAGTGTTGTTGTATAAATTAAATTAATTGGGAGTCGATTAATGACACTAAACAACACTTTTAAATTTTCCTGGAACTAGTTTCAGAGGCCTTCCCTCTATCTTCAGCCGGACATCGACTGGTTCTCATTGGTGTAGCTGGCAATGATCTTCAAAAAATTCACTTACCATCCATGGGCCTTTGATAAATTCAGAAAAGTCTTCAAAAAACAAAACATTCAACTAGCTCCAGTGAACCATTACTCCTTAAAAAACCTAATTTGCTCAAACATCAAAGATGCCATTCCATCTAACAAAAAATCTGGTATATATCAAATTGAATACTGTGACTGTAGTCAAATTTATATTGGAAAAACTAAAAGAAATTTAGAAACAAGAGCAAAGGAACACTTTAGGAACATAAAATACAAACAATTAGAAAAATCAACAGTTGCCACGCATCTTTGGGAAAAAAACCACAACATAAATCCAGAACCAAAATTACTAAAACATACAACAGGAAAACAAGAACTGTCCACATGGGAACAAATCTTTATTTCAAAAAATAGGAACAAAGTATTCAATTTCGACATCCCCCAGAAAGATTTGTTCAGCAAGTTCCTCGAACCGCCACCAGAGGAGACCGATGACAAAATATTGCCAGCTACACCAATGAGAACCAGTCGATGTCTGGCTTAAGATAGAGGGAAGGCCTCTGAAACTAGTTCCGGGAAAATTTAAAAGTAAGTGTTGTTTAGTGTCATTAATCGACTCCCAATTAATTTAATTTTTAGCATCTGTTGAATTTCATCAAAGTACAGAGTGGCGCACGAAATGTCATACATTGAAATTGTGTAATATGTTAATTGCGGGTTAGCAATGCTGGAATGTGACAAATAGCTGTATTTCGTTCATAGATCAACAGATTGTCAATATCGTGCATGCATGATTCCATCGCTTCAGTTTAGTAAAATGGCGGACAAAGGCCGGTTGATGCTAGAACAAAAAGTGAAAACTAATTTCCTACAAAACATCCTGTGAACCGTATCAGTGGTTCATAGGATGGATCAATGGGTTCCTCCCTTCTCCCATTCAGTCCTCGTAAATTAACTGCTTAATTCAAAGGGTAACAAATATATGTATATAGGTTTAAAGTATTAAATAAATGTAACATATAACAGTGCAGGTAAGCACAGAAGGTTATCCTGCAACTTGCCTGAAAATGAGCTATGAATACTAGAGGTATGTGCTTAAGCGAAGGGATACTAGACCAGTTCAGAGGTAATGCCACTTCGAGGCACCAGCATATTGCTCATAGTCACATTTCAGTTGATAATCAAGGGAACTCTATCAAAAGGATTAGTTGGCTGTGAAAAAGGTTTGCTCTCGTTGGATCTCACATTATTTGACACAGTCTCAAAAAGATGCTCATGTCAATTGGTGTAAAACAGATATTCAAAAAATGCAATGGCAGTGCCTCAAAAGATGTATATAAGATTGTAAGAGATGACAAATCATGGATATATGCATATGGGCTGGAATGTAAACAGCAGTCAACTGTATGGGTGTTTCAAGAAGAAGCAAATCCAACAAAAGTTGTCACACTCGAAACAAATGATTGCCTGCTTTTTCAGCAAACCTGGCCATGTGGCTACAGTGCCTTTAGAGGAATGTAAAATGGTCAGTGCCAAATGGTACGCAACTATTTGTTTGCCAGAAGTCTTTGGTCAAGTATGCTAAACCAACAGGAACTGTAGGATTGTTCATCAAGACAATGCAAGCACACATACATCTCATCTAACAACAGAATATTAGAAGACTCAAAAAATCAAATTGATGGGTCATCTGCCATACAGTTTTGGCTTGGCATTCAGTGACTTCTTTTTGTTCCTAAACATCACAGCTCTTTCACCAGTGAAACAAGAAATTAGATTTACTAAATTTACTTACCACTCCTGGGCCACAAAAAAGTTCCAAAAAAAATTCAAGAAATACATTATAACATTGTCACCAAAAAAACAATTACAACATTAAAAACCTACTTAACAGTAATAATAGTGATAAGATAGAAACAGAAAAAAGGTCAGGCATATACAAGATTAAGTGTAAAGCCTGTGAAAAAATTTACGTAGGGTGAATAAAAAGAAACATAGGCACTAGAAAGAAAGAACATTTTAGGCATTTAAGATACAAAAATATTGATAAGTCCGCAATAGCAGCTCATTTCTGGTCTGAAAATCATGAAATTGAAGATAGCACAGAATTACTAAAATACGTACAAAAACATAGTGAACTCGTCATATGGGAGAGAATATTCATAGAAAAACATGAAAACCAACTAATGAACTTCGAAATCCCACCAGAAGACAACCCCACATTTAAATTCATCACAAAATCAACAGATGGCAGCAGCAACTCCAGAACTACCCACGCCACTGGATCAAGCTTTAGTTGCATTAGAGCCGACGATGCGAATGATAGTTTGCGAAACATGTGCTCAATATAGGTACGTAAGTGAAGCTGATGTGTAATAAATATGATTCATCTATAATTTAATATTTCGCTTCACTGTGGTGTTCCAGTACAGTTAAATTTCGATATCAAGAATAAGTTGCATGGATAATGAATTTCGTCAGCAGAAGAAGGCATTGATGCTTTCAAAAACCATGTTTGGAGGTCTCTCAAGAAGACTGGAATAAATGCTTTGACAAACGGTTCAAACAGATGCAAAAGTGTATTGATCATAAAGGAGATTATTTTGAAAAAAAAAACAATAAAGCAGTTTTCAATCCCAAATTACTTTGTTTTAATTATTAGGTTCAAAATATAAATAGTGCCCCTCATACATTGGGTTATCTTTGAGGTTTTGCTAGGTTTCCTGCTGCGTGGACATACTGTTTCAGGTCACACATATTTTCTTGTGAAATCTATAGTTATAGAAATAAATGTAGTGAATAATAAGCCCATTTAATGTTTCTTGCTATATATTGTATTGTATATTTTTCATCCTTTGGAACATAATACATATTTTATAGGATACGTCAGTTCAAGATACAAAGACAAATATAAAAAGTTACATAAGACTAAAAACTGTAACAGATATAAGATCCAACAAAAGTCTAAAGTAGAAAAAGGAAATAGAAACAAAATATATATAAAGACCTTAGAGAAGTGTTACATAAAAGTAATTATTCACAAATTGGAGTTTACTCTATTTCATGATTTAGGAAATCCTCTACACTATAAAAGTTTCTCTCCATTAAGAAATTAAATAGAGCCTTTTTGAATTTTGGTTTGGACTCAATATTCTTTATACTCTAAGGTAGTTTATTGAATAAATGTAGACCAGCATATTATATGAAGCTACTTTCATACAATTTGGTTCTATGTGAATTGATAAATAGATTGTTCTTTGCTCTAGTATCATGTGTATGAACTGCATTTGTTTTGAACAAATTTAAGTTTCCTTTCATGTAGTTAAGTATTTCATATGTATACATGCATGGCAAAGACAAAATTTTAAATTTTCTAAAGTATGGTTTGCAACTACTTTTGTTTGTGATATCAGCCATAACATATAGTTAACTAAACAAATCAAGAATGAACCTCTATCCTTACTAACTTTGAATAATATAACTATATTTTTTTGTGTGTTCATAAGCACATCACGCTTTAAAAGTAATTAGAATTGTCTTAATTTTTCACAAGTTCATTTAATATTGTTGCAAGCCCATTGTTGATCAAGGTGGTGCGGCGAGACATTCAAAGGGACGGACAGCATAGTGTGTAGATAAAAGCTTGCCGAAACGACGGGGGGAAGGAGACGGATTTCTCGAGAGTTCTAGTTCTTTGTTCTAGCCATCTTGATTGTTGGAGAACATTCCGGAATGTGAGTAATCTATAAAAAAGGGAGCCACCTTGCCAAAGGAGTCAGTCGTTAATTGAACTTGCGCGTGTGAACAGCTGTTTTGTGGTCGTTGACCTTGCAAGTTCTATTGTGTATGTGACACAATTCTGGACTGCTGTGTACGAAGTGTGTTTCTACGGAAATAAAGTGCAATTTTTGGTTTTTGTAACCTGGACTTATTTCACGAATCTACAAAGTCACAATTGGAGTCAGGAGTTGAGACATTACGACATGGAGGCTGCATTGGAAAAGATTCTACAGAAAATGGAAGAAATGAAGACGGTGAACGACAACCTTACCGCTGAGATGAAAGAAATGAAAATGGCTAACGACACCTTAGCTGCGAAACGGAGGCGGCAAATCACAACCTAACCGCGAAGATGGCCGAACTGACCACGGATATGAGAGCAGCGAACGACAGCCTGGCCACGGAAATGAAGGCTGCGAACGAAGCCCTCGACGCCAAATTTGAAGAGCAGTTGGTTGGCGTGAAGGAGGACGTCATGGAGTTGGGCGATAGCGTCGATGACCTGGTGAGCCGCGTTAACAACCTAGAGAGAAAGGCCGACAACAACACTGTCCGTGAACGCCATGGTGGAGGACATCGTTGACAGAAGGATGAAGGACTTGACGGCCAACGCTTCGGGATGCGACACATCTCCGCGCGTCAAACCGCCGAAATACGACGGCACGTCCACGTTCGAAGTCTTCCGCCGCCAGTTCGACACGGTGGCCAAGCACAAGTGGTCATCAGAGGAGGAGGTCGCACAGCTAATAGCCAGCCTCCAGGGACGGCTCGCAGAAGTCCTGAGAGCGGTCCAGACAGCGGCGGCACCCAAAAACATCTGGGAGGCCCTGGAGAACTGCTTCGGGAACCACCGCTTGGCCGCAGAATACCCTAGCCAATTGAAGTCAAGAACGCAGCAGCCAGGGGAGACGCTGCAGGAGTTCGCCCTGGCTATTGAACAGCTGGTCAGCAAAGCTTTGGTCGACCTCCCACCTGAATTCGTATCCCGGGAAGCCGCCTGCACGTTCGTTCACGGGGTACGAGACACCGAAATACGTCAGCGGCTAATGCTTGGTGACAACAAAACCATCCATGCGGTGCTAACGGCAGCATTGAGGATGGAGGCGGCCAAGGTGACGGCTTCTCCGACGTCGAGAACACGGAGTATCCGCTACACTGGAGACCGAAGAACAGCCGAGGTACGCCGACGATGACTAAGTTGCGTGTGTTGAGGGTGTGGACAGCCGGGACACCTGAAGAGAGACTGCCCACATCAGCGAGAGCAGGCGGAAAACGAGTAAAGGCCGTCGTAGCGAGGGGCACGTCGGTGTCATCACCATCATCCCCTCGAGTGACGCTGCGCGAGGTCAGCCGGCGTGTGGATGATAGCCTCATCGCGGACGGTTGGGCGAGAGGGAAGCCGTGCCGCGTGCTGGTGGACACCGGGGCAGATGTGACCATCATCAGACCTGACGTGGCGAAGGGTTTGCCGACAATGAAGCCGAGCCGACCATACCAGCTTGTCACGGCATCGGGCGACACCTTGCCCTTGGAGAGGTAGGCCCTGCTGCAGTTGACCTTGGGGCGCAGTGCCGTGCGTCTGTGGGTGTTCGTCGTGGAGGTGAGTGAGGAGGTGATACTGGGATTGGATGCCCTCACGAGCTACGAGGCGACGGTCGACGTCGGCAGGAAGGTCCTGCGGCTCAATGGAGAACAGGTGATACTCCGATAACCCGAAGAACGCCTGGGAATCTGCAGGGTCGTCCTGAGGGAAGACGTGGTTTTCCCCGCGAGAAGCGAGGTGGTGGTGACGGCGCGACTGGAAAGCCGGCGGACGAAGAATTTGATGCTGGACCAGAAGACGCCTGTGCAAGGACTTTGTGTAGCCAGAACATTGTTGGCGTGCCGAGAGGAGATGCCGGTGAGGCTGCTCAACCCATCATACACCAATCACGACAACCAGGCCGGGACGGAGTTGGGGACGTACGAGCCTGTGGTCAGCGTAACACTAATCGACCAGACCCAGGAGCCGGTGCCGACGCAACACCTGGGGCCCCGGCTGGAAGGTTTAGTGAAGAGGGCGGCCGACCACCTGACCGCAGAACATCTCGAGAATGTTCGGCAACTGCTGAGACGATACCAGCGCGTCTTCAGCCAAGGTAACAGCGACTACGGCCGCACGTACCGAGTGCACCATCACATTGACACCGGAGACACCCGGCCTATTCGGCAACCACCTAGACGCGTTCCGCTAGCGAAACAGGACATGCTGGAGGACAGGAGATCCAGGGAAGTGATTGAAGAGTCTGACAACCCTTTGTGTTTCCCTGTAGTCTTAGTAAGGAAGAAGAATGGTGAGCTACGCTTCAGCGTGGACTACAGGAAGCTGAATGCTGTCTCCAGGAAAGATTGCTTTCCCTTACCCCGGATTGACGACACCCTGGACATGCTTGCTGATGCGCAGTGGTTCTCGACCCTGGACCTGAAGTCTGGTTACTGGCAGGTAGCTCTGGACTCGAGAGACAAGGAGAAAACCGTATTCTTGACATGCCAAGGGCTTTGGCAGTTTACAGTTATGCCCTTTGGTCTCTGCAACGCACCAGCTACCTTCCAACGCCTCATGGAGAGAGTGATGAGATGACTGATTATGACGCCTGCCTGCTATACCTGGATGACGTCATCGTCGTCGGCAAGACATTCGAAGACCATCTAGAAAACCTGAACAAGGTGTTACAGATACTGCAGGCGACTAACCTGAAGCTAAATGCAAAGAAGTGCCAGCTCTTCCGCAAGGAAGTCAAATACTTGGGCTAAATAGTCTCACCAACAGGAGTGGTCACAGACCCAGAGAAGACACAGGCCGTGAGAAATTGGCCTCGGGTAAGGGATAAGAGAGAGTTGCACAGTTTCCTGAAGCTGTGCAGTTATTACCGCCGTTTCATAAAGGGCTTCTCCAACATCACCAAGCCCCTCACCCGCTTGACGGAAGAATACTGGCCGTATGGTGGACGGAGGACGCCGAAGTCGCGTTCCAGGAACTGAAGAAGACACTATGCGGAGCTCCTATTTTGGGATTCCCACAACCAGGTGGCGCCTTCATTGTGGACAGTGACCATTGCATTGGAAGTGTCCTATCGCAAGTGCAGGACGGCCATGAGCGGGTGATAGCTTACTACAGCAAGACGCTGTCCAAGGTAGAGAAAAACTACTGCATCACACGGCAAGAGTTTCTGGCGGTAGTAAAGACTTTGGAGCGCTTTCACAAGTACCTGTACGGTCAGTCATTCCACCTGAGGACTGACAATTCCGGCCTCACCTGGCTACTTAGCTTTAGGGACCTGGAAGACCAGACAGCACGTTGAGTCCAGAGGCTGCAGGAGTACGATTTCACCTCTGAACATCATAGAGGGAAGAGCCACGGCATCGCAGACATCATGTCCCGAAGACTCTGCCCGGAAGAGTGCGGCCAATGCACAAGAGTAGAAGAGAAGGAGCGTGCCGCAGCTGTCAGAGTGGTCACGGCAATGCTTGAGGATGGCTGGAATAGCGCAGACCTGAGGAGGCAGTAGCTGGTGGACGCCGACTTGGGGCCACTCTTGAGAGAAGTGGAGGCAGGAACGAGACCGACCTGATAGAACATCACACCCAGAAGCGCTGCGTACAGGTCGTACTGGCCCCAATGGGAGTCGTTGAAGACCAAAGAGGGTGTTCTGTTCCGGGTATATGAATCACCTGATGGGAAGACACAGAAGGAGCAGTTGGTACTTCCCCGGAGTAAGGTCTCGGAAGTCTTGGAGGAAGTGCAGGCCGGTACTTCAGCAGGACACCTGGGAGCGAACCGGACGATTGACAAATTACGACAGCGCTACTACTGGCTGAGTCTCAGAGCAGACGCTGAGAGATGGTGCCATCAATGTCACGTGTGCGCGGCAGCCCCTCAAACTAGGAGCCGGGGTGGCATGCAGCAGTACAATGTCTGAGCGCCATTCGAAAGGATCGCCGTCGACATAGCTGGACCATTTCCGGTGTCCGACAGAGGCAACAAGTACCTGATGGTGGTCGTGGACTATTTCACAAAGTGGCTGGAGCTGTATGCCATCCCGAACCAGGAGGCGAAGACCATCACAGACTGCCTCGTGGAACAAGTATTCTGCCGTTTTTTGGTGGCGTTAGAGCTCCACCGTGACCAAGGCACCAATTTTGAGTTTAACCTGATGAAGGAGGCAATGGAAAGACTTGGGGTGAACAAGACCTGCACAACACCCCTACATCCACAGTCGGACGGCATGGTCGAGAGGTACATCAAGACCCTAGAAGAACATCTGAGGAAGATCATGGCCAGCCATCAGCGAGACTGAGACGTCAAGGTGCCACTGTTCCTGCTGGCCTACCGCTCGTTGACACACAATACCATTGGGATGATGCCAGCCAGCTTAATGTTCGGCCGAGGGTTACGCCTCCCTTGTGACCTGGCATTTGGGAGCCCCCCGGAGGCTAAACGGCCAGCAACCGAGTATGTGGAGAACCTGGTGTACTGTCTCCCCGACATGCATGAGATGGCTTGCAGACCATCCAAAAGGTGGGCTACCGCATGAAGAGCCGATACGACAGGCAAGCCAACAGCCATGGTTTCCAGCAAGGTTACCTGTTCTGGCTGTACCACCCTACCCGGACCAAGGGACGCTGCCCGAAACTTCAGCAGCCATGGCAAGGACAGTACCAGTTGGTAAAGAGGATTAACGACATGGTCTACCGCATCCAGAAGGTGCCCTGAGGAAAAATGTTGGTGGCAGTGGCGGCTGGTGGATTAAATTTTTGGTGCTGCACAAATGAAAAATAAAATACAGAGTAGTAGGGACTCACCTATTTATACAGAAACTCTGCTCTCCTCTCCTTAGACCTGGCAAATCTATCGATAACTTTTGCGTTGAAGTCGCTGATCTTCATAACTAACTCCCTCTCAATTGAAAGCATTGCTAATGCTGACAATCGGTCCTGTGACATTGTGTTCCTAAGGAAAGTTTTTACTCTTTTTAAAGTTGAGAAACAGCGTTCTGCTTCAGTGGTAGACATTGGCATAGTTAACAGCACTCGCAGGAGTTTGACACATTCGCTGAATGTAGCACATGAATTGTTTTCCTTAATGAAGTCCATCAAGCACAAAGCGCCGGACATTCTACGAATTTCCTCTTGACTGTAAATTATACTCAGTCCTGTATGAATTTTTGTTCCAATGATAAAAGGATAGAACCTTATTGTTTCTCTAAGGGAATCCACTGGAAATGTCTTATCATAGTCGGAGAAATTTTCTTGATGAAACAAAGTCAAGGCTACCAGATGTCCCGTGAAGCTAAATCTGTCCTTTGCTTCTCTAAGAATAATGTCACAGACTTCAAGAGCTTCTCTTCTTTTCACATCATGATCTTCTATTCTTCTCCTCTTAATTGCAGTTTCTTCGTGTTCCTCAATATCCACGCTATTTCTTACTTTTTGCACTTCCCTTTCATATGCGTTTAGCTGGGCGAGGGCAAATGTTGCATTGCAGTCTCGTTTCTGCAGCTGATTGTACAAAATGTCCACATGGGGCATAATCTTGTGGAAGAAAGACAGCCAGAATACAAAATTATCATCTTTCAAAGTGACCATAAACCCGGAAGCCTGAACAAGTGTGGCATTGTTGTTTAACTGAACTCTTCTGAATAACCTCCATACAATTAATTAAATTCTCCCTGTGTTAAAAAATGGTATTGATGGTCCGTGAATAAAAATTCCATCGTGTCGGAACAGAATGTGGCAATCGTTTCTGCACAACTTCATCAAGCACAGCTGTTCTTTGAGGAGAATTTGAAAAAAATGTGCATATTCCTTCTAAATTCACAAAAAATATCCTCACACTGGTGTTTACTGAGGCTGCATTCAGCATTATTAAATTAAGTTTATGTGCATGGCAGTGTATATAAGAGGCACAAGGATATTTCTCTTTCACAATTGCCTGAACACCGTGTTTCCTACCTCCCATGATGGATGCACCATCATAGGTCTGTGCTATAAGTTTATTCGGACACCCTGACACTAGCAGATCAAGTTCAGATTTAATGACTGGAGTGATAAACCAAAATAAACTAAAAACATGGGAGAACATAATTCATATGGAAAAATAAGGACCACGTAATGAACTTTGATATCCCACCAGTAGATAATTTAACAAAGAAGTTCATAGTTCCACCACCAGAGAGAGGAGAGCAGACAACAGATGTTAGTTGAGGAGAGGTTAGAAATGGAGGCGATGGCCTTTGAAACTAGTCCCTCAATAATATAAAAAAAAGTGACGAATGTCAATAAACCGATTACAAATGTTACTTTAAATAATAATGCTCATTTCTGGAAAAATAAAACATTTTTCTTCAACGTAAAGAATTTCATTGGATAGTCCATGAAAATGTTGCCTTGATTCTTCAGTTGAGATACATAGAGTAGTATAAATAAATGATACAGAAAGAAGAGGAAGAGGAAGACTGGGAAACCACCAAGGATACATCAAGAATGCTTTAGGGATATCCCATAAATGAAACTTAACAGCTTTCTTTGTCAGCCATAATATTAGAGATGTAAACTGTGGTTTTGCATATGCTTTCCTGCTTTCAAAGTCATTTAGAGAATCTTTTGGTTCCATCTAATGAGAAGCAGATTAAATGCAAAAGTTTCTTTCTGTTTTTTTTATTATATAGGGGAAGACTTCTTTTTATATTTTTAAGGAATCCGGTTTTACAATTTACCTAAGATTGTAACATTGAACTATAACACAAAATTAATATGAAAATAAGTTTTGAGTTATTAACCACTGGATGTCCTAATAAGCTGTTTGGAGACAGCTGCACTGTTTCTGTGATGCATCGTATTCCACCAAAGTTTTGGAAGTTCAACAGATATTTCAAGATATTTTGCAGCTTCCCCCAAATTGAGAGAGATAATAGACCTCATTCATATAAAATGTGGCTTTTCTGATTCCTACTATTTTAGAGAGAAGTTTTTTGAGGAAAGAAAAATAATCACAGTAAATATCTGTAAAGGTACAAATATTCTCTTACATATTAGGGCTTCCTGCAAGGAAGCACACTATTGGTGTATTGTATACAAACCCAGTTTGCTGTGAACTTGTGTAGATATTACACTGTTATGTGTGAATCATTTTGATTAAGTCCATGTAGGTTCAATTGCTTAAACTTTTGCGCATACAAATTAATGTCACGGCAGACATCATATTCTTTATTGTCTTGGAAATGAACAAGTTGGTTGAATATGCTTTATGCAAATCACTTGTATTTTATATCCTCATGGAAACACATGTATTGGAAAGTCATTAGAGCAGCTCAGCTTGCATTGTGCACGAGTCCACCTTTTCCTCAGACCAAAAAGTATACTTCAGAATCAGTTTTAAAACTGTTAAGTGACATAAATACACAGTACTGCCTTAAGTTCTGTCAGTACTTTCAATACATATAACTACTAAATAAAACAATGCATACTCATTGATATACATATATTCAGAAATAACAGAGAAAATGCTACAGATTGATTCAGCACTTATTCAAAATGATCACCATGTGCAGCAACACAGCAAATAAGGCATTCAGACCACTCGTCAATAGCTGCACGAATCGTATCCAGTGAAATTTTTTTTACAGTCGACCTGATTGATTTTTTAATATCTCAATATTGTGGTGCTGTTTTTGACATGCTATCGCCTTAAGCTTCTGCCATAGAGAGTAATCCAATGGATTGAGAATGCGCCTCTGAAGCTCACCGCCCACAATACCATGACTGAAGTGGGGTGATGTCCTCGCTACACACATGGAACTGTGTCTCTTGCTTCCTTGGAGGACCATGCATACATACAATCGTTTTGCTTGCTAAACGACTCTTCCATGGTAAACATTGTTTCATCTGTGAAACGGATGTCATGAAGCTGACTCTCCCCATACGTCGTCAAAAAGCCTGGGATCGAACTCAGTATATCTTCTTTAGTTTTTCGGTTAGTAAATGCTGTGTGTTCCTTTTATATGCACGAAAATGTAAATCATCCTTCAAAATGCAGGACATAATTTGTAGAGAAATATTCATATCACGAGACAAAATTGTTTGTTTACGCAAAGGCTTGCATTGAATTCTTGCACGAACAGCATTCACAACTTCTTTTGTCCGTACACTCCTAGGACGGCCCGATCTGAAACGATCCAATTTGGCACGTTTGTTTAAACCATGCTATTGTCCCAAACACATGTAGAAAAATATTCATATCACGAGACAAAATTGTTTCGAGATTCAACTGTAACAACAAAACAAAATTGTTTGTTTACGCAAAGGCTTGCATCGAATTCTGGCACGAACAGCATTCACAACTTCTTTTGTCCATACACTCCTAGGACGGTCCGATCTGAAACGATCCAGTTTGAACCATTTGTTTAAAATATGCTATTGTCCCAAACACAAATCGTTCGTTGATACCAAGCGGTTTCAGCGTCAACAAATTTCCTTAGCTCGCTTTCCACAACGAAATAATGCCAGTACAGTGATACAGTTCTTGTACTCTCCCCAATTCATCTTTCTCTCGTGTCTCCTTCTGGCACACTGCCAGCTGGTTACACTGTAGTGAAGGTCACATTGTAGATGATGACATACAGCGTTGCCACGCTTCTTCACTTGTAATTATGGTTCTAGAGCGAGTCTGGATTTTACTGACAGAAAAATTTTGTCAGTACTGTATATACTGGGCGGATCTTAGAGATAAACTTAGAAGGTATCAAACAGCTATTACTGGAATGAAGAGGTAATGTATTTTATAAAGATTTTATAAAAGTAATGTTTAGTGTTTCTAATCCAACTCATCTTTATAAATTACATCAACCTGTGATTTATTTTTTCGCTCTGGCAAAAGGTTGAAGAGGTGATTTGCCCCAATTTAGTTGTGCTGATTTCATATGTGTAAACTGTTTTTGCTTATCATGTACAGTTTTTTTTTTTTCTTTTTCTTTGCTATTTGAAACAGAAAATTTCATATTATTGTAATTTTATTATAATTTTGATAGAAAACACCATAATAGACAATATACATAATTTAAATGGGATATGATAAAATTTCAATGAATATACAAAAAAGTAACATGTACATTGCCAGAATGTATAAATCTAACTACAAGAACACTACTGTTTGCTGCAGTTTGATGTGAATGAACGCTATGTTGATTTGCGCTTGTTTCTCAGTAGCATTATCTTGCACTAGACACCAACAGTAATCTGACATAATGGAGATGTTCCACTGCCCCTGATATCTTCATTCCAGTTCTTTTATATCTTGATGGAACGCTCACCCAATTTCTGGAAGATGTACAGCATGGTTTCAACAATCTGTTGGTATTATTAAATTTTAGATGAGTCGCATTTTTTACACATCTGCTTCACTTTCGTACCTATTTTGAGGACATGTTTCGCAAATCTTCGTTTGCATCTACGGCTCTTGTGCGACTGACGCTAGATCCAGCGGTGTGGGTAATTCTGGGGTTGTTGCTGCCATCTGTTGATTTAGTGATGAACTGAAATGTGGGATTCTCTTCTAGCGGGATTTCAAAGTTCATTAGTTGGTTTTTATGTTTTTCTATGTATATCCTCTCCCATATGACGAGTTCACTATGTTTTTGTACGTATTTTAGTAATTCTGTGCTATCTTCAATTGAAGATACGTACAAAACATAGTGAACTCGTCATATGGGAGAGGATATACATAGAAAAACATAAAAACCAACTAATGAACTTTGAAATCCCGCTAGAAGAGAATCCCACATTTCAGTTCATCACTAAATCAACAGATGGCAGCAACAACCCCAGAATTACCCACACCGCTGGATCTAGCGTCAGTCGCACAAGAGCCGTAGATGCAAACGAAGATTTGCGAAACATGTCCTCAAAATAGGTACGAAAGTGAAGCAGATGTGTAAAAAATGCGACTCATCTAAAATTTAATAATTTTTCGCTTCACTGTGGTGTTCCAATACAGTTGAATCTCGATAATCTGTTGGTAGTTCATATCTTTAACATTACTTAGGAATTTGCTACAAACATCCTTGAATGATTCCCATGCCTGAAGCTTTGTTTCATTCATCTTCGTACTGAATATCGAATCCTTCATAAGCTTCTGGATTTAGAGGCTATCGAAAACACATCTTACAAACCTGGAAATTTCTGACAGAGGTACTGAAAGCAGGGGCCACTTCTATCCAAACTCTTCACTTATTAAAATTAGGCAAATAATTCAATCTTGACAACACTTTTCTCCACTTACAAGTTTATGAAGACAGTTTTTGGGAACTTCTTCCCTATCCTCAGTTCTGTGGTTGACTGATGGTGCAACCGGTATCTGCTTCTGGCTTGGTGCTGTGCTGCCATCTGATTTTCTGGTAAGTTTGATGCCTTCTACAGCAGGAATTTCAAAATTCATCACGAGGTTCTGTTTTTTAGTAATGAATATGTTTTTCCAATACTGCAGTTCTAGGGGTTTCTTTGCCTGTTTGATTAATTCTGTTTCTTGCTTGATGTTGTGATTCTCAGATCAAACACACAGTGATGTGCTGTGGCAGACCTGTCCATGTGTTTGAATTTAATATTTCTGAAGTGTTCTTTCATTCTTGTTTCTAGATTTCTTTTAGTCTTCTCAATATATTTCTTGTCACAATCCTGGCAGCTCATTTGGTAAATGCGTGATAATTGAATTTTTTTTGTGTTTTATGTTTAGGGGCTTCTCCACTTTTCATCAGTTACCCTTAATTCCCAATCTCCATCTGTGCTTATCCTTCCATTCTCCTTCAACCAACTCCCGTTCGCCCATCATCCGCACTATTCCTGATTTCCATGAAGTTCTAGGCTGGCCCCGTTTCCTTCTACCACCTAGAGACCACTGTAGTATCATATTTGGCCACATGTCTTCTTTCATTCTTCTCATGTGACCATACCACTGTAGTGTTTGACTCTCAATTCTTTCAATCACTGTTTCTTCCATATCCATTATCTTTCTAATATCTTCATTCCTTCTCCTCTCCAACCTGGATACTCTGGCATTCCTTATTCCATCCATTTCAATTGCTTGTATCTTACTTTTCTGACTTCCCAATAAACTCCAGCCCTCTGCCCAATATGTCAATATGCTGTCTAATATGACATGAAGAATCCTTTTTTTTTTTTTTTTTTTTTTTTTTTTTTTTTTTTTTTGCCATTGTAATTTCCCTACTCCATAGTACTCCAACATCTTTACTGCTCCTCTACCCTGTCTTATTCTGTAATCTACATCTGCTTTACAATTTCCAGATTTATGAATTATTGATTCCAAATATTTAAATTCTCTTAGCAATTTAATTATTCCTTAGGGGAACTTGTTGTCTTGTCCATTTTCACCTATCACCAAATACTCAGTTTTACTCATATTAGCTTTTAATCTGCCTGCCTCAAAGGCTTCAAGAAGTTTCCTTACCATAAATTTTCCATCTTCGCGACGTTGCGCACTGATATGTACTGTCTCTTTTCCAGTTGGAAGTCCCATTCTTTAACATGAGTTGTTCCAGTGCTTCAGTATCTGTTGAACATATATTTTAATGTAGAGATATTCTACAGCCCTGTCTCAAGCCTTTGGTGGTTTAAAAAGTATGCTACAGAGAAACACGATCTTGGCGTTTCAACCTTTTTTTACATTTACAGATGCATTTACAGATGTGCGAAATGCAACTGCTCTATTTGTTGTCTGGTGTTCTTATGATTACTTACTCCCATCCAAAATAGAGCACATGCAATACTTTGTTTCACACATGTCCATACCTGCATTCCATGAAACCAATCCAAACCTCATTTAAAACAACAAAGCTCCAAAAGCATATACATGAGACGGAATTGTGACAAATCTGTATGTGATATGAAACAACTGGTATTTTTTACACAAGGGCACTAAATGTAACGTATCACACACAATTGTTTTTGCCAGAAAATCTTTGCAGTTTTGTTTCCAAAACTTCTACTCAATTGTAAAAGTAATGTATTTTGGATGAGGTTGATAAAATGCATTGCAAAGCTTAAATTTATGAGAATTAAGTAACTGTGTATATTTCTGGAATTGCCCTTGTAAATGTTTATTTGTTCTAAAACGCATTTGTAATTTTTCAGCCAAGCAAATTTAAAGGACATGAAGTGACAGCTGTAGGTTGGAATTTTGCTAATGACTCTGATGTTACAACTGGGCCTATACTACTTGGCACTTCCAAAGGTCTTATATTTGAAACAGAAATTGGAATTGATGGTGATAGAATTTTTCAATCAAGTCTGGAGCAGTATTGGAGACAGGTAAAACCAATCTTTTAATTATATGTCAGTCTTTCTATACATTTACCTCTAAATCTTGTTTTTTCCGAGTACAGTGCACTTTCATCTCTTCTAGTTCCCATTGTGTACCTTTATATGTATGTTCTGTATCATTCATAATATGGAATGAGACCCTGTTTTACTTCTCTTATATAATTAAGAGACAGCATTAAATTGACAGTTTTTCCATTGAATATTTCTGTCGTCTTTATTTGTAAACGTTTAACTTGAATGTATGGATTACATCAAATTACATCATGATTTGATTTTTAAAACTTGTTTTGTTAGCAGGTTGTTGAAATGACAAAAGTATACTACAAAACAATATAAAGGGTATGCTAAAAAATAATATTTCTTTTATTTGAAATATTAACACTACAGAATGTAATGAGATCTGTAAACAATTAAATTCTATTTTCAACTTATAATATTTGCATTGTTAGGATGAGGAGTGATGCTTTTAAATGCTGAAATTGCTTTGTTGACCATAGTGGGTTTTGAAAACCTAAAGTAATTCAGGTCTGAACAAGAAATAATGCCGTTTATAGGTGTTAAGTTGGAAGGTTGAACCAGACATAAAATTCAATGCCAAGTCTGAGAATCCAGTACTAGAGCTTTGACTTTCAATGCTATCATAGTGTTCAGGTATTTAGAGCATTGACATAAAGATATGTGATTAAAGTCTTGGCTGTAACATTGAATTTTTCAAGCCTTTTTTCTATTTTCCAACTTAATGTCTTCACAAAGCTACCATAAAAGAGCAATTGCAACATTATAGCTCAAATGGTAAGAGAGATAGCTGAAGATCTGTGCATCAAGTCTTAGTCATGGCAATGAATTTTTCAAGTCTGATTCAATGTATTCAGAGGCAGACATAAACGTATTCAAACATAAACATTTGTAATTCCTTTCATGAAAGTGTTGAAAATAGTGTTGCAATAAATTAAATTTAAAGGGAGTGTTGTTTAGTGTCATTAATTGACTCCCTTTAAATTTAATAAACAGTTGTATTCAGTAGTTTTTGTAGCTATGCAAAGGAAATCTACATTAGTACAACCGGTACAGAATAACCTTCAGTCTTCAGTTAAACTATAAACTCATGAAAAGCAACTGAAACTTATTTCCGCAACAACTAAGAATCTGGACAAAAGTATTCAAACAGAGAATAACCAATATTTAGTTATCACCCTCACCAATCACCTTCACATCCTTTGGATTTTGAATGTACATATTTTCTTCTGCTCTATTTGAAAAAGTTCTTTCAGATGGTTTTTACTTCTGATATGATGTTTCCTTATATGCCCAAGTTCATTCCAGATATTCTCTCTAGGAAATTAATCTGCCAGTTGGAACAGCACCTTCAAAGTGTGAGGAAAGTTATACATGATCCAAAGCCTTATAATTTTAGTTGCGCTTTGGATCATTGTTCTGCTGGAAGTACATAATGTTTCCTAATCCCAGCTTACTATATTGTTCTCAAGATTGCCCTTATATTCAAGTATGTCCATGATCTCATCTATGAACACCAGTTCCCTAAAGTTAGATGAACTCATAGAGCCTATTGCCATACCATCACAATACTGGCTTTATGTTTCACTGTAGCTACTATGTTCTTAGTTCCCATTCTGTATTTAGTAGCTGCACAGTCCAAGATATCTATCATTCTTGTAAAAACTGAATTTGCTCTCATCCAACTGAGAATGTGGTCACAGAATTCTGTTAGTTTAGCAAATTCTAGGTGCCTTTTCTTACTCAAATGATGTATGGTTTCCCATTAACAACATGGGCATTGTAACCAGCGCAATTTAAAACCTATTCAGCTGTTTCATATGAACCATAGTGTAGAATGTTATTCAGGACATCCTGTAATTTCACATGCATGCTTTCTTGGATTTAGCTTCATTTTTATTAATATAATTTTGAGTCAGACTAGTACTCAATGCTCCATATGTTGCTGGTGTTTACCTAGAATGCACTTTGTTAGGACCTTCCTAACATCCTGAGCTAATGTCATCTATTGAATGTTGGTTTGGTGAACTCCTTGAAGGCAATAGAGGCGTCTCTATTGGTATCTTCATGAATTTGAAGTTTGAAGAAGTTGGTTCTCTTCAAAGGTGGTGTAGAAATACAACAGTTTTCCTTCATATTTTTTATGAATATCTTTTCCCGTGTGGTTAGTGCAGTTGGACCTTGAACACTTTTTAAATAAGTGGATTTCTCACTCTATATTAACATTCCAAAAATGATACGCTACTGCCCATTTATCTATTTCTTTGTTCCTGATGTTCCTAAAATATTATTTAGTCTAATGTTCAAATTGCTTTTAGTTTTTCCAATGTAAAGGTTGTCACAGCCTTTGCAGTTTATCCGGTACACACCTGATTTTTTGTCTGTGGATAGCTCCTTTGTATTATATGATTCCAAAAGGTGTTGTATACACTGAATTTGTTCTGTGGGGCTAAAGTAATGTTGTGTTCTTTGAAGACATTTTGGATAAGGTATGTAGTTCTGGGATGGTATGTAAATTTTCTGTATGAAGTATAATTACTGTTTGGGGAAAGAGTAAGTTATTTGTTTGAATCTCTGTTGTCTTTTGAACTTATCAATTTTCTTTTTGAGCAATTCAGCTCTGAATCCATTGTATTCTGCAATTAAACAGTATGACTGCACTCTTCGATATATTCCATCTTGTTTAAGGGAACATTGACCAACCTGTAAGTTAAACTGTTGATAAGAGCATGCTTGTGTTGGGTTGTATCCTGCAATGTGAATACAAGATATTGTGACTTTGAGGGTTTGTAGAATCAAAAGTCTAGTTTGCAGAAATTCAAAATGCTCTTTATGCAGTAGAAAAGACACTTTGTACACCCCTTACAGGCTCTAAAAATGGCATAAAAATAAACCAACACAGTCTCTCGTTGCTTCACCACACGTAAACAAAATAATTCACCTGCAGTACACTTCAAACAGCCGCACACAGCTGCACTCTCAATTAACAACTGCAGTACAGTTCCAATGCCCGCACACTGCATAACTGCATCTGACTCCGCTTTGACAGCCGCAGCGTGTAAACAAACAAAAGAATTCTCCTGCAGTACACTTCAAACAGCCGCACACAGCTGCACTCTCAATTAACAACTGCAGTACAGTTCCAATGCCCGCACACTGCATAACTGCATCTGACTCCGCTTTGACAGCCGCAGCGCTTTTGTATCTCCAGTCACTGTTTCTAGAAATTAGTAGAACGCTCAGTAACAATTGAGACGGCATCAGAAAAGACGAAAGTTTCAGACATCTGTCTCTTTCAATCCTCGTTTCTCTCTCTCTCAGCAAGCGTTCAGCGCTCGCGTAGCTCTCTGTCACTTTCTTTCGCATGCAGCCGGCAGCAGCACAATAATGTCTCTGCGACACTGCTCCCTCCTCAAGGCTGGTCGTCCCGAACAGCACCATCGTATCGGTCCAGACGATCCAGGTGTACCACCAACATCTTTCGTTGGCAGGCCCAAATGACCTCGTTGTCGACGGGCCCTAAAACATCTCACACACACTCTTTCCTTGGGGCACCTTCTGTATGCGGTAGACCACGTCATTAATTCCCTTTACCACCCGGCACGGTCCTTGCCATGGCTGTTGAAGTTTTGGGCAGCGTCCCTTGGTCCGGGTCGGGCGGTACAACCAGACCGGTCACCTTGCTGGAATCCTTGGCAAGTGGCTTGCCTGTCGTATCGGGTCTTCATGCGGTCCCTCGCCATCTGGATGTTCTGACGAGCCACCTCATGCATGTCGTGGAGATGGTCCTCGAGGTTCTCCGCATGCTTGGTTGCTGGCTGTTTCGCTTCCTGGGGACCTCCAAAGGCCAGTCACAAGGCAGGCGTAGCTCTCGCCCGAACATTAAGCTTGCTGGCGTCATGCCAGTGATGTCGTGTATTCAGCGGTAGGCCAGCAAGAACAGTGGCACCTTGACCTCCCAGTCTCGCTGATTGCTGGCCACGACCTTTCTCAGCTGTTCCTCTAAGGTCTTGATTTATCTCTCGACAATGCCATCCGACTGTGGATGTAGAGGTGTCGTGCGGATTTTGTTCACCCCAAGTCTTTTCAGTGCCTCCTTCATAAGGTGGGACTCAAAATTGTTACCCTGGTCGTTGTGGAGCTCTAACAGCACCCCAAAACGGCAGAACAGTTGCTTCACGAGGCAGTCTGCAATTGTCTTCGCCTGCTGTTGGGGGATGGCACACACCTCCAGCCACTTGGTGAACTTGGTGTAGTCCACGGCCAACATCAGGTACTTGTTGCCTCGGTCGGACACTGAGAATGGTCCAGCTATGTCGACAGCGATCCGTTCGAAAGGCGCTCCGACGTTGTACTGCTGCATGCAACCCCGGCTCCTACTTTGGGGACCGCAACTCGCCGCGCACACGTGACATTGATGGCACCATCTCTCAGCATCTGCTCGGAGGCTCAGCCAATAGAGTTTGTTGATCGTTCGGTTTGCTCCCAGGTGTCCTCCTGAAGTACCGGCGTGCACTTCCTCCAAGACTTCCGGGACCTTACTCCGGGGAAGTACCAACAGTGACTTCCCATCGGGCTATTCCCATACCCGGAATAGCACGCCCTCTTTGGTCTTAAGCGAATCGCATTGGGCCCAGTACGACTTATACGCAGCGCTTCTAGGTGCGAAGCCCTCCCAGGTCAGTCTTGTCCCTGCCTCCACTTTCCTCAAGAGTGGCCCCAAGTCGGCGTCCACCGGCTGCTCCCTCTTCAGGTCTGCACTATCCAAACAGTCCGCATGCACTGCCGTGACCACTTTTGAAAGCTGTGGCATGCTCCTTCTCTTCCACTCTGGTGCACTGCCCGCACTCTTCTGGGCAGGGTCTTCGGGACATGGCGTATTCATTGTTGTGGCTGTTCCCTTTACGATGTTTGGAGTTAAAGCACTCCAATCTCTGGACCTAAAGGGCTGCCTGGCCTTCCAAATCTCTAAAGCTAAATAGCATGGTGAGGGCGGAGAGGTCAGTCCTCAGGTGGAATGGCTGACCGTACAGGTACTTGTGGAACTGCTCCAAGATCTATACTACCGCCAGTAACTCGCGCCGGGTGACGCAGTAGTTTTTCTCTGCCTTGGACAGCGTCTTGCTGTAGTAATCTATCACCCGCTCTTGGCCGTCCTGGACTTGGGAGAGGACCCCTCCAATGCAATAGTCGCTGGCGTCGGTGTCCACAATGAAGGTGCCGCCTGGTTGTGGGAATCACAAAGTGTCTTCTTCACCTGGTGGAAAGCGTCTTTGGCGAACTCCGTCCACACATAAGGCTGGTGTTCTTCCGTCAGGCAGGTAAGGGGCTTGGCGATGTTGGAGAAGCCCTTTATGAAGCGGCGGTAATAACTGCACAGCCCCAGGAAACTGCGCAATTCTCGCTTATAATATGAGTGAGGCCAATCTCTCAGGGCTTGTGTCTTCTTCTGATCGGTAGCCACTCCAGTTGGTGAGACTATGTGGCCCAAGTAGTTGACTTCCTTGCAGATGAGCTGGCACTTCGCGTTCAGCTTCATGTTCGTCGCCTGTAATCTCTAACGCCCTGCTCAGGTTGTTGAGTTAGTCTTCGAATGTCTTGCCGACGATGATGATGTCTAGGCATAGCAGGCAGGCGTCACAGGTCAATCTTCTCATCACTGACTCCATGAGGCGTTGGAACGTAGCTGGTGCGTTGCAGAGACCAAAGGGCATAACTGTGAACTGCCAGAGCCCTGGGCTGTCGAGAATGCGGTCTTCTCCTTCTCTCTCGCATCTAGAGCCATCTGCCAGTAACCCGACTTCAGGTCCAGGGTCGAGAACCGCTGCACACCAGCAAGCATGTCCAGAGTATCGTCAATCCGGTGTAAGGGGAAGCAGTCCTTCCTGGTGATAGCATTCAGCTTCCTGTAATCCACGCAGAAGCATAGCTAACCGTTCTTCTTTCTCACTAGAACTACAGGGGAGCCTCAAGGGCTGTCAGGCTCTTCAATCACTCCCCTGGATCTCATGTCCTCCAGCATGTCCCGTACTGGGACTGTGCTCTGGTCGCCTAATTGACGTGACCACACTGGACACCATTGAAAAAATCCACGTTCTGGTTATGCAAGACCACAGAATCAAAATTTGTGAGATTGCTGAGGCTGTAGGCATCTCAAATGAGTGAGTGCACAATAGCCTGCATGAAAAAGCTGTGTGCAAGATGGGTGCCATGACTGCTCATAATTGACCAAAAGTACATCTGTAAGGGCACTTCTACCGAGGGTCTTCCAATGTTTAATTGCAATCTGCAAGACTTTTTGCACGGATTTGTGACCGTGGATGAAACTTGGATCCATCATTACACACCAGAGTCAAAACAATGGACAAAGGCTGGTGAAAGTGCATCAAAGAGGGCAAGGACCATTTTATCAGCTGGTAAGGTGATGACACTGTTTTTGGGAGTAATCCTTATAGACTACTTAGAAAAAGGCAGAATCATAACTGGAGCCTATTATGCTTCATTGTTGGATCGTTTGCAACATGAGTTGACTGAAAAGAGACAGAGACTGAAATGCAAAAGAGTGCTCTTTCGCCAGGATAATTCACCATCGTATACATCAATAATGGTAAGGGTGAAAGTGCATGAGTTGGGCTTTAAATTGGTTCCTCATCCACCTTATTCACCAGACTTAGTCCCAAGTGACTACATCCTGTTTCCAAACTTGAAAATTTGGCTTGGTGGTAAGATATTTTCATCAAATGAAGAAGTGACAGTCACCTCAATGAGTATTTTGCAGTCCTTGACGGAACCTATTTTTCCGACGGGATGAAAAAACTGGAACATCACTGGACCAAGTGTATAGCCATCAATGGAAACTCAAGAAATAAGATGAGATGTTCACAAAAAAAAACTATTGGTGTTTTACTAGACTTGTCATATAACCCTCGTAGATCTTAAATTTTATATATTTTAATACTTGTTTTCATCACCTCTGTCTAGCACACGTGAAGTATCCCCTATGCCCAACGTGGTTCGGAGTCCACGGTAAAAACTGTAGGTCCTCTCACCTCACCGCCATCTTCACTATCACCCTATCATAGGAGGTAATGGACACCGCCCTCTGGGTGCCTCCACCTGAGAAATGGGTCCGGTCATCGCTTGGTGGGGTGAGGTTACCCCGAAGGCCAAGGTTGCCATGTGGGGAGCGTTAGTAACTAACTATACTTGTTTTCATTTTGGAGATTTTTTGTGTAGCTAGTAATTTGTCAATTCCACATCATGAGTTGTATGATTTACGGATGCAATAAATGAATATGAATATGCAGCAATGGCAAATAAGGAAACAAATGGATTAAAAATCTATCAAGACTTATTATCAGTTAAGTTTTCTATCATCAGATAGTATTTATTTTAACTGCTTTTAGATTATGTTATCCAAATAGTTCTGTTGTCTTTCTGTGTGATTTATATGAAAGAACAATTATTGAATACAAAAAAATAATGGTATAATTTCTGTTGTTTTGTCATCAAACCAATAAGTTTAATTTATTCTAATCTATTTTATATGACAGTTGTCACTTTTCTTCGAGTTTTAATTGTAGTTGAATACATAATTTGCAAATGTGCTTTCAAGCTTATGCATACAATAACATTAAATATTACTCTTTAAAGTTTCATTTCAATGTTATTTTCGTAAATTGTGTCACATACATTTTAGAAAGAAAATCTACCAACCTGAAATTTGCACATCATATTACTGTCTCTGCCATTCACTATTAAGTGCAATTTACTGGACTTGTGAAGTGTAAGAACTTTTAATTGAACTGAGGTCACTTGAAATCAAAAAAATTAATAATGAAGTGCACTGTGTTTCAATAGGGACAGCCCTTACCTTCCATCTCTTTCTAAAATGTTTATGTAAGACTTATTAAAACCATTTGGGAAGTATGTGACTAAGGTACTTTTATTAGAGTTGATCTTTTGACATGGAAAGGTAACTGTGTGTTCATGTGCTGGTGCACTTGTGTTTGCTTTTACCATACCCTGGTCACTTTTCCCTAAAGGATGATTTCAGAGGATAAATGCTTATTTGAATGGAGGATTGAACGAAAATGGACAGTCTACAGATAAGATAAACCTCACTGCCACTGATGTGATCTGAATTGCAAAATTTATGTTTGTATGCATGTGTGCATGTAATTAGACAGGTATAGGTTACATACAGTCTATGGTGTTGTTATAAGGGTAGTTTGATTAGTCTGATAAATTTCCATGAAAGAGTGGAAAACTTTGTTGTGGCTTCATAGTTGTTCAACTTAATTATTCAGAGGATCGTATAAAGAAATTCAACCATGTGCAGCTTACAGTCCATTGTTGACAGCTATCTGAATTGGTCAGTGTGTTGATATGAGTGAAAATGGATAAAACTTGAGTTTTGTGCTGTTATGAAATATTTTAATTTGAAGGGTTGGACTACCACACAAATCAAAACAGAATTGGGTGAAGTTTATGTGAATTCTGCACCATTGTTGAATACCCTTTACTTTTAGATTAATGAAATAAAACCTGGTAGACCAGCACAGAAGAAGTGCTATGGCCATTTAATTGAGGACACTACACAGGAAACCATTAAATTGTCGCGCCTGGCGGCGACGCACACAAAGGGACAAATAAAGATAGCACGGAGATAAAAGGCTTGCCGAAACAGATAAAGAGACAGTTAGCTGACTGGAAGTTTCGATTTCTTGTTCGTTACAGAATATTCCAGAAATGTCTAGTAAGATGAGTAGAGGTATTTAAGGAAGCCGTGACTCCCCAAGGGACAGTCGTAACGAGAGTTGTAGTGCGAGAGTCGAGAATCGGAACTGTTATTGTGTGCCTGCAGCATGTTTTGAAAGTGAACGCTTTTGTTTGTGGTCAACAACCTTGTCGACTGTATTTGTGTATGTTAAATAATTCTGCTACTGTAAGGGTTGACCAAAGTGTATTTCTATGGAAATAAAGAACATTTGAATTTCTGCAAATTGGACTTTTAATTCTACGAACTCACAAAGTCACAGTGTGGTAATGCAAGACCACTAAATAAAAATTTTTGAGATTGCTGAGACAGTAGGCATCTCAACTAAGTTAGTGCACAATATCCTGCATTTAGAATTGGCTAAGGGGAAGTTGTGTGCTAGGTGAGTGCCACAATGTCTCACAGTTGATCAAAAGTGCATGTGTCACAAAATTTCAGCTTAATGTCTGGTAATGCTTAGTTGCAATCTGAAGATATTTTACACTGATTTGTGGCTGTTCGTGAAACCTGATTCATCATTATACACCGGAGTCAAAAAGGCAGTCAAAACAGTGGACAAAACTGATGAGAGAAGGCAAAGATCATTTTGTCAGCTGCTAAGGTGATAGCCATTGCTTTTTGGAACTCCCAAGGAATAATTCTCACAAATTACTTGGGAAATAGCAGAACCATAACTGGACTCTATTATACTTCATTGCTGGATTGTTTGAGACTTACATTCATCAAGAAAAGACTGAGATTAACAAACAAAAAAAGTGTTCTTTCACCAGAACAGTGCACCATCCCACTTATTGCCCACCTTGGTAGCGTGGGGGTAGCGTGTCTCCCTCATGTTCAAGAGGTCCCGAGTTCGAATCTCGGTCAGGGTGAGTTACCTGGATAAGGTTTTTTATCAGGGTTTTCCCTTATCCTGAAAGAAGAATGTCGGGTAACTCTAAGCTCTATGGACCCTGGGCTCACTTGAGCATCATTTCACCCATTCCATTCAACGTCCGATATGACTTAACGTTGGAGAACGTAAATTACAAAAAAAAAAAAAAAAGTCCTACTTGTTAAGAATAGCAATGGCAAAAGTTCATGAATGAGTCTTGAATTGGTTTTTCTCATCCAAGCTGTTCACCACACATGGCTCCAAAGAACTTATTTCTGTTCCCTAACTTGAAACTTTGGCTTACTGGGAAGAAAGTTTGTTTCAACTGAGGAAGTGATAGTTTCAGTCAATGGATATTTTGCAGTTTGACAGAATCTATTTTTCCAGTGAGATAAAACAGTTGACGGATCACTGGACCAAGTGTATATTTCCCAAAGGAAACTGTCGAGAGGTAATATGAGTTAGTTACGATACAAACAATTTTTCTTTACTTTTACCACTTATCAAACCATTGTCATAAATATACTTGTACATTTGCTTTTAAGTTAACACAAAATATTAACTATCAGTGCTATTTATTGTTATTTACACAAGTATGGGACAAGGTTAAAAGGTAGAAACAGACTGAAAAATTCAATGCTAAATAAGCTAAATCCCGGCCATGGCATTGAATTTTTCAAGTTGACTCTGTTCATCAAAAACCTTAACCTATATACGGCTATTGTGAAGAAATGATTAATTTCCACTAACTTAAATAATAAGAGTTTAATGGTGAAGCCTGGGACTTAAGTACTTATAATTGTAAGTCGCTACAAGTGGTGTATCTCGAATACGAGAGCCCCTAGTGGTTTACCAGGGAAATATATGAGTCAATGGGAGAATTTAATGTCAGGACGACACGTTGGCCATGGTAGCTCAATGGGTAAGAGCGACTGGATGGAAACCAGGAGATCCGTGGTTCAAATCCCAGCCATGGCATTGAATTTTTCAAGTTGACTCTATACATCGAAGCTAAATGCTTATTTACAATAGTGTTACAGTTTCATAATTGTAAGAAATAATTAACTCTAATTAAGAAATACTAATAACTTTTCTTATTGTATATATTAGTTATGCTCTTATTCAGTTCTCATTAACACAAGGATTAAAAACATTCATTAAGATTTTAATATATAAATTTTATAAATTTACTTTTATGCTCTCTTTTTATTGGGAATGCTAGCATTAGATAGATAAAAAATCAACTCATCTGTAGCTCATTATTGGTTTTCACTTTTTACTGTTTCTGCTGGTCGCAGCTGCCTAGCTACCTTCCTCTTTATGGAGCAAGAGAGGTGGATGGTCTGGTAAATAATCAACCTTTTTATATGCTGTGTTGTTGTTTAATTTCTATTTCTAAAGCAGAATATAAACTTGTGCATGCTGCAGTACTTCTCTTGCCTTAAATTTCAAAAATCTATATCTTGAGGTTTGTTGTGCATGTTTGGATGAATTTAGTAACAGTGATGCCCAAATTAATTGAAAAAAAATATTTGTAGTCGTTTTTTAACACTTCATCACTTACATTTTTATTTTTTGAGGAACTAGTTTCGGAAGCTGTTGCTTCCATTCTCAACTTCGAAGTTCCGACTATCATCTGTTATTGTTATTGTCTCTCTTCTCTCATGTAGTGGAACTAGAACTTCTGTATCAAACTATTGACTAGTGGGATTTCAAAGTTCATTACTCAGTCCTTATTTTTTCATCGGTTGTCTTCTCTCTTGTGGTGGAACTATGAACTTCTTTAACCCTCTATGGACACAATATACAATTAACTTGGAAATAAAAGTTTTGAAGCAACAATTGCTTTATTTAATGGTAGCTTTGAACATATTTATCATAAATTACTTTTTATCACAAACCAAATTAATTACTTTTTAAACATTACATATTTGTAACATCAGGCATTTAAGGTCACTTTATAGGAAACCTACAAATGAATGCTTACATAGTCATACAACTGAAATATCACTAATATGATTAGGCAAGTAACATATCACATTTGAGTTTACAGTGAAATGTATTTACTTTGTTCTAATAGTACAGTTACTCTGTATGAAAACTCAAAAAAAAATTCTCTTTTTCTCTATACACAAATGTACACCACACTTTTGACAGAAAAATGAAGTACTTCCTTTGCATTTTGGCATTTTGCATCTGCCTCTCTTTTCTGATAAGATAGGCCAATGTCCAACACTGTCGGTACGAACATCCTTTTGTGGAAGTGGCTTGGATGCATGACCAACTTTTTTCTTCTTTGCGTACTCTGCTTGCACTGAAGATGGCCGTCCTCTCTTCTTTCCATGCAAGTCCTTATTCATTCTGCACACAGAATGAATTATATCTGTTGCACATGGCAACCGAATGGAATTACCCTCCTGCTTGCGTATAGTGCAATGCTTTTGAAACGTTACAAATCTGAGGCGCTCGTCCATAGAGGGTTAAATTATTGATGGGGGATTTCAAAGTCCTTATTTTTTATGGGCTGAGTAATGAACTTTGAAATCTCACCAGTCGATAATTTGATAAAGAAGTTCATAGTTCCATCACCAGAGAGAAGACTGCAGGCAGCAACAACAAATGATAGTGGGACCTTGGTTGAGAATAGTAGCAACAGCTTCCAAAATTAGTTCCTCAAAAAATAAAAATGTGAGTGTCAAAAACCGATTGCAAATAGCTTTTTCAGTTAACTCGAGGTCTCATAAGTTTACTAGTAATATCAACAGAAAAATAAAGTTATAAATTAGATGCTACAGTCCACTAAAAGTAATTTGGATTTCATAAAGCCAAACCTTGCAAATAAAGGTTGAAGTTAAAAGCTATTGTAGTGCCACAATCATTTGCCATTTGCTTAACGGAAGGAGTAACTGCATTATTTGAGGCATATGAAATCTGTTACCTAACTATGGAAATACCTGTCTGCCTCATACAGGAGTACGAATCTTTCAAAATATAGGTTATTTATGTTATAGTATGTTATATAGGTAGTGTTCTCAAAATTAAAATTGTGCATTTTCTTTGTCATAATAGAGGAGTGCACACATCTTTGACAGAAGTATCAATTAAGAGGTTGTTAATCTTTTTAACTCTCTCTTACTTAGATTATTCTCACTATATACTTTTTAAAACTAAAATTAAAAGTAACACAAGTACGTTAAAGATAATGTGATCATAGAAGCTTAAAATTTGAATATTTTTCATTTATATTTATATCAGGTGAGTCAGCTGCCCCTAGTTATTAATTTGTATATTGTTTCTATTGGTTCACTTATGAGTTAGGACACAAGAATTGCAATCCGATAATTAGGGATCTACAGGGATTTGTTCACCATATAAGTTGTGCCAAGCTCACCCTAATGGCAGGTAGTTGAGGCCCTTGCCCTTTAAAAGGGTAACTACGGGCTATCTTTATCTTTTATTTGGGATCATGTCTAACTTTGTGACCCTTACAATCTGTACCGTCTTTGGTGTTGAAACCCATGTTACGTAGTTGGCTTTCATTTTTTAGGAGAATGTCAATCAAATTAAATCTAATAGCTTTTGTTTCATGCTTATATATTATGTTTCACTTTGCATTTGTGAAATGTTTAAAACTTGGTTGAATTGGTCAAGCACAATACCGACCATAATAAAATACCTGCTACAAACTATTCATTTATAACTATCTGCCAGTAGAAAGCATGGCTATTATTGTATTTTGTAAACACCTATAATCTTATAAAAATGTTATTTGTATTATCATATCAAATTATAGGCCCCAAGAGATAAAAACAAAGGTTAATAAAATTTTTTAGCTAATCAGGAAGGTGTGTGTTTGGAGGAATTTAGTAACAGTGACGTCAAAATTAATATAAAAATTATTTGTGGTTGGTTTATTGATACTCGTCACTTACTTTTTCATATATTTATGAGAGACTAGTTTCAAAGGCCCTGGCCTCCATTTTCAATTGAAAATGGAGGCCAGGGCCTTTGAAACTAGTCTCTCATAAATATATGAAAAAGTAAGTGACGAGTATCAATAAACCAACCACAAATAATTTTTATATTAATCAGGAAGGATTTGAATCCATCTTGCAGAGGCAGAGTGGTGAAGTTACCAGTATGATACCAATTAGGCAACGCTACCATGCGAGGGAAGGTTGCTATACAAATGAGTGACTGCAGACCTGATGACCCACCTCGAATGTTTACATGGTTTTTACAGCTTCATACAGTGTTTTGAGCTCATTTTGGTAGTTTCAACACATAAAAAGACTGCATCTGCCATTACAATTTCTGTATGAGCTAAACACTGCCATAATTTGTGACAAGCAAAAATTGTCTACCTAACTCTTAGCATTTTTTGACATGACTGTACAACTAAAACATGTATTGGCTGAAGATTTAAATCCAATTGATCCTCCTGTGTAGATTTGCCATTTTGTATTCTAATGTTATTGTCAACTGATGCATATGATAGGTTGTTCCTTCAAGAGCGTGTTTAAAAGTAAGTGTGTGTGTGGGTGTGGGGGTGGGGGTGGGTGGGTGTGTGGGTGTGTGCGTGTGTGCGCGTGTGAATAAAAGTTAGTAAACTCTTTAAAATTATTACTGCAGCTTTCTGTATTTTGGCATGATGTTTTGGGGATCAACATGGTGATTGCTTTCTGTTCCATACAACACTTATTCACTGAGTTATCTACCCGTTCTCTTAAACTGTTCTGCAAATCATCCATTAGAAGGCATTCAAGAAAGACATTAGTCACATGTTGCTTAGCACGTTGCATAAATTAAAAAAATGAATAGGGGCAGGTGACTCACCTGGTATAATTAAAAATAGAAGCAACTAACAAATTGGTACCTTGAATTATATATTAGAATTACAGTACCTTTTCTATGGCAAATCATGCAGTTTATGAGAAGATATGAAGAAGTGGGCTACTAGCAGAAAGTCATGAAATACATTCATGATATATATGCTCCTTTTATTGCATTTTCATAAGTGTTACATTTTTGTATACCACATATATGCAAATATTCCCCATACTCAAATTTTAGGAAAGGGGATTTTCCCCCTACCCCTCAAAAATAATAATTACAGTATTTCTGTTCATCACTTCTGTCGTCATTGCAAGAAGAGTTGTCATTATGTAGCATATCTTCCTCTGTACTTTGAGAGAGTTCAAAATTCTTCATTTTTTGAAATTTCTTTCCACCAATAGTAGAGAAATAAAGTTACATTATGTTAGTTTTCGCCTATTCAACATTGCATCATTTAGAGTTGCTTGATATTCCTGCCTGGAGTGAATAGTGCTCTTCGTACATGATTTGGATGGCAAGGAAAAATTACTTATTTTTCTTCGACCGTCCATCTCATCTGATGTTATTTAATTTGGCTTTGAGTGGTCAATTAATTTAGATATCCAGTGGTAGGAGAATCAGTGTAATTACTACAGGAATGACAGTCAGGTCAGTTTACTCCCTTTGTTTAAAATTGATTGTGGTATGACCATGGTGGCTTTCCAGAATCAGGATATTCTTTGAGTTAAGTAGCATTCCTGGATGATGCTGCAAACTCATTTCAGACAGGCCCAGCAGCTCAGACCAAGAATTTGAGAGTGGTAGTAAGAGCTGTCAAAATTAGCAATTCATTAATTATAAGTGAAGTCAGTGTTCCTATCAACTTATATAATTTATTATTGGAATTTGTTTCACTGTCTCCAACTTCTGCTTTAATATTTGTGTTATAATTTTATGTATTTGTTAAAAATGGTTAGGTAATTATTAAAAAATGTTTTATATTCATTTATATTGAAGTTGTGAAATGTTGTATTTATTTATTTGTATGTTGATATTTATGTATTTCATTTGTTCAGAGCAAAATTTAAAAACTCAATCAGAATAACAAAAATATATAATAAATATATAACTGTTGTTGTTTGTTGTTGTTTTCAAATGCTAGGCTTTGGCAATGAAGCCATTAGCTCTCTTGCTCTCCAATATTTCTGTGTAGAGGGTCAGGCAGATAGGGCTTCACGGGTTAAAAGATGTTCTTCAGTCATTTCCTCTTCTTTGTTGCACAGAGGACAATTTGGACTAGTATAAATTCCTGTTCTGTGTAAGTGTTTGGCCAAATAATCATGTTCCGTAAGTAATCTAAAATTTGCTACTGCAGCTTTACGTGGGATTTCTGGAATAATTTCTGGATTTTTAATTAAAATGTTCCATTATTTATCTTTGGCTTTGTTAGATATTGATTGGTTTTGTTTGCTTTTATATTTGTTTTTGATTAATCTTTTTATGGATGTAAAGAGTAAGTTTTTACTTTTGTTGTGAATTAAATTTGCACCTTTTTTGGCAGGAAAATCAGCTGATTCATTTCCAGCAATTCCACAATGTGCAGGTATCCACCGTAATATAATTCTTTTCTGTAGTTTTTGAAGTTGTTGGATCATTTTGTGACATTCTTCAATTAGGATTGACCTCATTTTATATGAATTTATTGCACATAATGCTGCTTTAGAATCAGAAAGTATGACAGCTTTTTTGAATTTATCTATTCTGTATAGAAGGTGTTGGAGTGAAATATGAATAGCCGTTACTTCTGCATCCAAATTTGTTGTGTGGTATCCTGCTGGTTGATAGAATGAGAACAGTCCACACTTAATTCCTGCTCCTGAGTTGTTGTCCAAGTTAGATCCATCTGTGTAGATATGTAACCATTCTTCAGGTGGGTATCTATTGTTCACAGTTTTTAATGCTAGTGCTTTTAGTACAGGTTTGGAAGTTTCAGATTTTGTAACTATTTGTTCTAAATCTAATTGAATATTAATAGGTTCAAAAGTCAGTGGGTTTCCTTTGATTAAAATGTTTTCTTTAAAATTAGGAAGATTCAGATCTGTTTTTAATTCTATAACTTTGTGTAGGAAACTTGTTTGTGTTTTCATCGTGATTTGTTGTAGTAATCTTTTCTCCCATTTTGTTGTTTTTAACGGCAACATTTTGTCATGGTGTATCAGTGCCTGCTCCTCTAAAGTTAGATGTATTGGATAGTTCCGAGTTAAGGCTTGCATTGCAGTTATTGGAGCTGATTTTGCTGCACCGGTTATTAGTCACAGGGCCTGATTTTGGCATACTTCTAGGTGATTTATGTTAGAACTGTTTGCTGTAATTGTTACCTCTGCATTATAAAGAAGTATTGGCTTGATGAATGTTTTGTATGTGGTGTTCAGTGTCTCCCGATTACTGTCCCACTTGACTCCAGCTAACCTTTTCAAAATTGAACATTTTTTTGTTTTCTTTTCTACTGCTTCAATATGATGTCTCCAAGATAATTTTGAATAAAAAATTGTTCCTAAATATTTTGTTTCATATGTTTATTTCAGGTTTGTTTTCTTGAACTGCAGATTCAGTTCAGGGATTTTCTTTTTTAAGCTAAATATTTTGAATGTTGTTTTATCAGTGTTTATTTTCATCAAATTGTTGTCAGTCCACTTTTCCAATATTATCAGAGCCTTTTCCATTGAAGTTTTGGATTTCTCTATTTGTGGGGAAGATGTCCACATGATCATGCCATCTGCAAAAAGAGCTGTCTTTATTTCTGTGTTTGATACAACCGCTGGGAGGTCATTGATGTAGATGTTAAACAAGGTTGTACTCAGTACTGCACCTTGTGGTAGGCCCATTTTTATTTCAATTCCTTTCTTGGAAGTGTTGAAAACAGTGTTGTTATGATAAATTAACTTTAAAGAGAGCTGATTAAAGACACTAGACAACACTTACTTTAAATTTTTCCGGAAAAATTTAAAAGTAAGTGTTGTCTAGTGTCTTTAATCGACTCTCTTTTAAGTTAATCCATTTTTATTTGTTGGAATTTGGATGTACTGTCATTGTATTTTGTAGCGAGAGAAACTGAGTGATCCAATTTAACATTAAGTCAACCATAGAGAAATATGACTTAAGCATATTTTAAGCATGTTTGGAGGAATTTAGTAACAGTGACTTCCAAATTAATTGATAAAACTATTTGCAGTCTGTTTTTCACACTGCATCACTTACATTTTGATTTTTTGAGGAACTAGCTTCGGGAGCTGTTGTCAGACCTTTGCGGTTGAAAATGGAAGCAAAGCTCCTGAAAATCGTCCTTCAAAAAATCAAAATGTATGTGGTGCAGTATGAAAAACTGATCACAAATAGCTTTATCAGTGAACACACCTATTTTTATAGTTACTTGTAACCATGGTAACTTTAACTATGTATAAAATATTCTTCCAAATGGATTGTAGTTTTAGCTTCTCATAAGTTCAGACATTATTAACATAGATTGTAAGAAACAAACAGAATGTTGAAATGGTGATTAAAGTCAGCATGTTTTTATATTGTACAAAAATTAATATGAATAAATCATACATTATTAAAAATTTAATTTCTCAATACAAAAGAAAAACCTTGCTGCAGATATAAGAGTAATCATTGTCTACCCTATCTATTTCTTTTTTAAAAAAAAAGATGGGTCCAATGTGGGGTATGTATAAAAAAGCACAAGATAAAAAATTACGTTTTCTTTAAATTAACGCTTAAGAAAGAACTACCAACAAACTGAGACTCCAGGAACTTAGAGACATCAAGATGATGAGACTAGCACAAGAACTTTATTTATCCTACTTAGAAATAGCAAAATTATGAAGAAAGCAGAAATTAATAGGGAAGTTATGAATATAGAAATATTCTGAAATGAAGTAGAAATAGAAATGTAAGTAGGTATAGTAGAAAAGACAGTGTAAATGTCTCATGCTGTAAATGCAGAAAAATAAATAGGAATAGTAGAGCCAAGAGCACACATTGAGGATTAAGGGAAGAAGACCCAATGGAAAAAGTGATGGAAATGATAGCAAATTTAAGACAATAGTTGGGGCAGAAAATGGATAATCTGAGGAAAATATGAGAAAGAAAATGATAGAATCGGGACAAAGAATGGAAAGAGGTACAATTAAATGGTAGAATTAAAACAAAACTTAAATAATGTGCCTTTGTGGGTTCGTGAAATTAAAAGTTCAGTTGCACAAACTAAAATGTTCTTTATTTCCACCGAATTACAGTTGGTACATGTATCACACACAGTTACGTAACACACCAATTACGCAGCACTCACAATTACGCAACACTTACAATTATGTAACACTCGCTGTTCAGCGACAACTCGCTCTCTCGATCCGACTAAGAACTCAGGACTGAGAACTGAGAACTGCCTGAGTCGTCTAATGCGCCACTTATATTAGCAGATCGCTGCATCTCGAAGCTTCGCGGCATGAACAAGCATCCCGATTGTTCCAGACGTCAGGGGGAGGGGAAAGAGACGGTACAGTGGCTCATGATACTTTCCTAACCATCACCTCAGTTAAGATAAATGGGTAGGTGTGGTCTTAATGCCTCCTGTCCCCCACTCAGCTGTCAGTTGGTCGTGCCTTCCGATAATTGCATGACACTGCTCCCTCCTCAAAGCTGGTCGTTCCGAACAGCACCATCGTAGCGGGCCAGGCGATCCAGGTGTACCACCAACATCTTTCCTCGGGGCACCTTCTGGATGCCGTAGACCACGTCGTTGATCCTCTTCACCCGGTAGGGTACTTGCCATGGCTGCTGAAGCTTCGGGCAGCGTCCCTTGGTCCGGGTAGGGCGGTACAACCAGCCCGGGTCTTCATGCGGTCGCTCGCCTTCTATATGTTCTGGCGTGCCATCTCGTGCATGTGGTGGAGGTGGTCCACCAGGTTCTCCACATATTCGGTCGCTGGCTGTTTCGCTTCCGGAGGGCTTCCAAAAGCCAGGTCACAAGGGAGGCGTAACTCTCGGCCGAACATTAAGCTGGCTGGCGTCATCTCCGTGGTGTCGTGTGTTGACGAGCTGTAGGCCAGTCTCGCTGATGGCTGGCCACGACCTTCTTCAGGTGTTCCTGTAAGGTCTTGATGTATCTTATGACCATGCCATCTGACTGGGGATTTAGAGGCGTCGTGCGGGTCTTCTTAACCCCAAGTCTTTCTAGTGCCTCCATCAGTATGGACTCCAAATTGGTGTCCTCGTCACTGTGCAGCTCTAACGGCACCCCAAATCAGCAGAACGCTTGCTGCACGAGGCAGTCTGTGATTGCCCTTGCTTCTTGATTCGCGATGGCATACACCTCCGGCCACTTGGTGAAGTAGTCCACGAACACCATTAGGTACTTGTTGCCTCCGTTGGACACTGGGAATGGTCCAGCTATGTTGACAGCGATCCGTTCGAATGGCGCTCCGACGTTGTACTACTGCATTTCGACACCGGCTACTAGTCTGGGAGAAGCGACTCGCCGCGCACACATGACATTGACGGCACCATCTCTCAGCGTCTGCTCGGAGCCTCAGCCAGTAGTAGCGCTGCCGTAGTTTGTCAATCGTTCGGTTCGCTCCCAGATGTCCTCCTGAAGTACCGGCGTGCACTTCCTCCAAGACTTCTGGGACCTTAGTCCCTGCGTCCGCCAGCTGCTCATTCCTCAGGTCTGCGTTATCCCAGCCATCCGCAGGCACTGCCGTGACTACTCTGACTGCTGCGGCTCGCTCCTTTTCTTCCACTCTTGTGCACTGGCCGCACTCTTCTGGACAGGGTCTTCGGGACATAGCGTCTGCGTTACCGTGGCTCTTCCCTCTGCGATGTTCTGACGTGAAGTCGTACTCCTGCATCCTCTGGACCCAACGTGCTGTCTGGTCTTCCAGGTTCTAAAAGCTCAATAGCTAGGTTAGGGCGGAATGGTCAGTCCTCAGGTGGAATGGCTGACCGTACAGGTACTTGTGGAAGTGCTCCAAGGTCTTTACTACCACCAGTAACTCTCGTTGGGTGACGCAGTAGTTGTTCTCTGCATTGGCTAGCGTCTTGCTATAGTAGGCTATAACCCGCTTATGGACGAGCTGGATCTGCGATAGGACGCCTCCAATGCAATGGTCGCTGGCGTCGGTGTCCACAATGAAGGTGCCACCTGGTTGTGGAAATCCCAAAATTGGAGCATTACAGAGCGTCTTCTTCAGCTGTTGGAAAGCACCCTCGGCGTCCTCCGTCCACGTATAAGGCCGGTGGTCTTCTGTCAGGTGGGTGAGGGGTTTGGCGATGTTGGAGAACCCCTTTATGAAACGGCGGCAATAACTGCACAGCCCTAGGAAACTGCGCAACTCTCGATTATCCTTTGGGCGAGGCCAATCTCTCACGGCCTGTGTCTTCTCCGGGTCTGTGGCCACTCCGGTTGCTGAGACTACGTCGCCCAAGTAGTTGACTTCCTTGCCGAATAACTGGCACTTCTTCGCGTTCAGCTTCAAGTTGGTCGCCTGCAATCTCTGTAGCACCTTACTCAGATTCTCGAGATATTCTTCAAAAGTCTTACCGACGATGATGGTGTCGTCCAGGTATAGAAGGCAGGCGTGGTCAGTCCTCTCATGAATTTCTCCATGAGGTGTTGGAAGGTAGCTGGTGCGTTGCAGAGGCCAAAGGGCGTAACTCTGAACTGCCGGAGCCCTTGGCCTGTCGAGAATGCGGTCTTCTCATTGTCTCTCGAGTCTAGAGCTACCTGCCAGTAGCCCGACTTCAGGTCCAGGGTCGAGAACCACTGTGCACCAGCTATCGTGTCCAGGGTGTAGTCAATCCGGGGTAAGGGGAAACAGTTCTTCCGCGTTACAGCCTTCAGCTTCCTGTAGTCCACGCAGAAGCGTAACTCGCCGTTCTTCTTCGTCACCAGAACTACAGGGGAACACCAAGGGCTGTCAGACCCTTCAATCACTCCCCTGGATCTCATGTCCTCCAGCATGTCTCGTACCGCCTGTTACTTCGCCAGCGGAACGCGTCTAGGTGGTTGCCGAATAGGCCGGGCGTCTCCGGTGTCGATGCTGTGAAGCACTTTGTCCGTGCGGCCGTAGTCGCTGTTGCCTTGGCTGAAGTCGCGCTGGTATCGTCTCAGCAGTTGTCGAACTTTCTCCAGCTGCTCTGAGGTTAGGTGGTCGGCCGCCCTCTCCAGTAGGCCTTCTAGCCGGGGCCCCAGGTGTTGCGTCGGCGCCGGCTCCTGTGTCTTGTCGATTGCTGTTACGCTTACCATGGGCTCGCACGTTCCCAAATCCGTCCCGGCCTGGACGTCATGATCGGTGTCCGTTGGATTTAGGAGTCTCACTGGTACCTGCTCTCGGCACGGCAACAATGCTCTGGCTACACATACTCCGTGTACAGGCGTCTTCTGGTCCAGCATCATGTTCCTGGTTCTCTGGCCTTCCAGTCGCGCCGTCACCACCACCTTGCTCCGCGAGGGCCAACCACGTCTTCGTTCAAGACGACCCTGCAGATTCCAAGGCGCTCTTCGGGTTGACGGAGTATAACCTCTTCTCCGTTGAGCCGCAGGACCTTCTTGCCGACGTCGACCGTCGCCTCGTGGCTTCTGAGGGCTTCGAGTCCCAGAATCACCTCCTCAGCCACCTTCGCGACGAACACCCACAGACGCACGGCACTCCATCCCAAGGTCAGCTTCAGCAGAGCGTCCTTCTCCAAAGGCAAGGTGTCGCCCGATGCCGTCATCAGCTTCCTGGACGGCAAACTCTTGGCTTTGTCAGGTCTGATGATGGTCACGGCCGCCCCGTTGTCCACCAGCATGCGGCACGGCTTCCCTCTCACTCAACCGTCCGCCATGAGGCTGTCATCCATCCGCCGGCTGATGGCGCGCAGTGTCACTCGAGGAGATGTTGTGGATGATGCCGACGTGCTCCTTGCCACGCCGAGCCTTACTCGTTCTTCCGGCTGCTCTTCCTGGTGTTGGCAGTCTCTCATCCCCAACACAGGCCACTAGGTCTTCGCCGGCGTCCCTCGGCTGGTGTTCTGTCTCCGGTGTAGCGGACACTCGTCCTTTACTTAGGGTAGCCGTCACCTTGGCCGCCTCCATCCTCAATGCTGCCGTCAGCGCCTCGTGGATGGTTGTGTAGTCGCCGAGCATTAGGCACTGACGTATCTCGTCTCGTACCCCGTCGACCCCGTCATCAAGAAGCAATGATGACTGATAGGTTAGGCAACTGCAAAGTTAAGCAGTTAATTAGATATAATTTGTCTACAAAATTATAATCAAAGTTAAATTAAATGTAAAGAAAAAAGACAAAATGTTAGAATGTTAATTTAGGATCCGATATAGATTGAAGTAATCGGAACATAGGAATGTAGAATAAATAATAAATAAATAAAACCCCGTCAACAAAGGCGTAGGCGGCTTCCCGGGATACGAACTCCAGCGGAAGGTCAACCAAGTCCTTGCTAGCCAGCTGCTCAATCGCCAGGGCGAATTCCTGCAGCGTCTCCCCTGGCTGTTACGACCTTGTCTTCAGCTGACTGCGGTAGGCTGCCCGAAACGGTTCTCCAGGACCTACCAGATATCCTTGGGAGCCGCCGCTGTCTGGACCGCGTTTAGAACTTCCGCGGCCCGTCGCTGGAGGCTGGCTATTAGCTGTGCGGCCTCTTCCTTTCGGTGACCACTTGTTATGCCTGGCCACCGTGTCGAACTGGCGGGGAAGACGAACGTTGATGCGCCGTCGTATTTTGGAGGTTTGACGTGCGCCGATGTTGTGTCGCGTCCTGGCGCGTCAGCCTTCAAATCCTTCAACCTCCTGCCGACGACGTTCTCCACCATGGCGTTCAGGTACTTGACGCTGCTGTCGGCTTTTCCTTCCAGCTCATTAACGCGGCCCGCCAGGTCTTCGACGCGCTCGCCTAACTCCGAGACGTCCTCATTTACGCCGGCCAACTGCTTCTCGAACTTTGCGGCGAGGGCCTCGTTTGCCGCTTTCATTTCCGTGGTCAATTCGATCATCTTCGCTGTGAGGTTGATGTTTGCCGCTTCTGTTTTCGCAGCAAGATTGCCATTCGCCGTCTTCATTTCCGAGGTCAGTTCGGCCTTCATTTCCATCATCTTCTCGGTGATGTCGTTAGCCGTTGTCATGTCTTACACTTTCTGTAGAATCTTTTCTAATGCAGTCTCCATGGTGGTAATATCCCGCATCCTGACACCAGTTGTGACTTAAGTCCAGTTGCACAAACTAAAATGTTCTTTATTTCCACCGAATTACGGTTGGTACATGTATCACACACAGTTATGGAACACACCAATTATGCAGCACTCACAATTACGTAACACTCGCTACTTAAGCGACAACACGCTCTCTCGATCCGACTAAGAACTCAGAACTGAGAACTGCCTGAGTCGTCTAATGCGCCTCTTATATTGGCAGATCGCTGCATCTCGAATCTCCGTGGCTCAAACAATCATCCCAATTGTTCCAGACGTCAGGGGGAGGGGAAAGAGACGGTACAGTGGCTCATGATACGTTCCTAACCATCCCCTCAGTTAAGATAAATGGGTAGGCGTGGTCTGAATGCCTCCTGTCCCCCACTCAGCTGTCAGTTGGTCGTGCCTTCCGATAATTGGGTGACAATAATGAAATAGAGCATGAGATAGAAAAGGTAGAAGTGTGTTAAAGAAATCAGAGTAGGGAAAAAGTGGGACAAATTTAGGATTGAAAACAGAACAGAGGATCAAACAGAGCAGGGAATAATTTTAAAAGACTAAAAATAATTTGAAACAAAGGATAGAACAGGATGGAGAAGAATGTAAAGGAATTATGGAAATTATGGAAAATAATTTCACAGGGAAATAAATAAACTTAAAGCTTTAATGATGAAAAAATACTTTGTAGTCAGTTTTTCACACTTATATTTAAATTTTGAGGGACTAGTTTGAGGAGCTGTTGCTTCCATTATCAACCTCAAAGGTCGGACTATCGTCTGTTGTTGCCTGCTGTCTTCTTGCTGGTGGTGGAACTATAAACTTCTTTATCAAATTATCAACTGTTGTGATTTCAAAGTTCATTATTCAGTCCTCTGTCCTTATTCTTCCATGTTAAGATGTTCTCCCATGTTGTGAGTTTGTTATGGTTTATCACACCTTTTAATAATTTGGGTCAAGGTTATGTTTTTTGTTCCAAAAGTGAAATACTACAACTGACTTATCTTCCTGTTTCAATTTGATGTTTATAATGCTCTTTGACTCTGGATTTTAGATTTATTCTAGTTTGCTTATGTAGCATTTTTCACAAACCGTATAACTTATTTGGTATACGAGGGCAGTTCAGTAAGTACCCGTGTTAGGAATTAAGATGCAAAATTTTTCAAAGACAAATTATTTATTTCTCAACGTAGCCCTCTTTTAGAGATATACCTTCTCGCAGCTCTCCTGTTACTTTTTTAACTCCTTTAAAGAATAAGAATTGACTAGTTATGCAAAATATGCCTCTGTCTTCATGATCTAAATTTGGTTCCTGTGAGCCATTTCTTCACTTTTGGGAACAGTAGAATATGGGGGCTATGGCAATCAGTTTGGTGGTGGCAAGTCTGGATTAATGTGCTGAGACATTATCGTGGTGGAACAGAACTTTCTTCTTTGCCATAGGGAACTGTCTCTCCTTCAGCTTTTTGTCCAATTGAGTCAATAAGTCATTGTAGTATGCTCCAGTGATCGTTTTTCCTTTTTCCAAGAAGTCAATGAGTGTGACACCCTTTGCACCCCAAAAACTCGTCGCCATCACTGTTCCAGCTGATAGGACCGTCTTTACCTTCTTTGGAGCAGATTCTCTGGAACCAACCCTTGTTTTGATTGTTGCTTGGCTTCCAGAGCATAATGATGAATCCAGGTCTCATCAACAGTGATAACTCAATGCAAAAGGTACTTCGGATTTCACTTAAACAGCTTCAAACACAGCTTCAAATTTGAAAGCTGCACCCACTTGTCCACTATGATCAAATGTAGTACTCATCGGGCCGACAGCTTTCTCATCTCCAACTTATCATGCAAAATATGAATTGCTGTTCCTGTCTATACACTCATGGTTTCTACCAGTTTGCAAACTTTCGTTCAATGGTCAGCAGGAATCATATCGTGGACTTTTTCAATGACTTTCTCAATAACCACATCTGCAGAGTGTCCTGGGGCTCCTTGTCAAAAAAGGATGTTATCTTTAAATTTGTTATACCAATATCTAACTGTTGTCATAGAAGGTGAAAGGTCTTGATAAACAGCATACAATTTTGCTTTTATCTCCTTGCAAGTTTTCCCATCTAAAAGTAAAAAGTGAATTGCAAAAAAAAAAAAAAAAAAAATATATATTAATGATAATGATGATGATTATTATTATTTATTGTCAATAGATTGTTGGTTACAATTTCTGACATAGTGAATTTTTCATCATTAATACTAATTGTACATAGTCAATTACAGCATTAGAAACTAATTCTACACATGATCCCTTAATCACCGTAATGAACTTATCACTTTCAAGTATAATTAAAGCTACAATGTCATAATCCATTTAAGTTATTTAAACATTTGTTTATAAGGAAAGTCTTTAACTTCCATTTAAACTGCTGTTTTGAGATGCTAGCTATTGATTTAATATCAGATGGCAGTTTATTGTAAAGCTTAATTCCTAGTATATGTACATCCTTTTGAGAGACAGTTTTAATTACACTATCTCTATAGTAATTCATATTGGTTCTGGTGTTATGTTCATGTACATGGCCGTGCTGTGGCTCAGTGGTTAGACTGCTTGGCTCTCACCAAGGTGGCCCGGGTTCGATCCCAGGCGACAGCAAAGTGAGATTTGTGGTGGACAACATGGCGCCGGGGCGGGTTTTCTCCAGGACCTCCGGTTTCCCCCGCCATTTCATTACACCGGTGCTTCATCTTCATCTCATGTATCATCAGTGTCACCACCTGCAGTGCCGTATGTAGTAAAAGTGGGCGTTAAACACTACACATTTCATTTTTCATGTACCTGACTGTTTTTAACTGGATTACACTTGTCCACAATAAACATTATAGCTGTATAAGCATACAGAGAGTAGATGGTGATTATTTTTTTATTTATAAAGGTATCCCTACAAGATTCTTTTGCTTTTAGATTATATGTGATCCTAATACACTTTTTTTGGTAAATAAGCAGTTTTTCCATGTGTGTTTTGGTTGCTGAACCCCATATTTCTATTCCATAGCTTAGATATGGATAGATACATCCATAATATATTAACTTTAGGATATTTTTATTGTTGTATTTGCTAAAATATCTTAAGAGGTATAATGATTTACTAATTTTTCCGCATATGTTTTCAATATGATCAGCCCAAGTTAGTCGATTATCTAACATAATACCCAAAAATTTGTGTTTTCACTTCTGACACAAAGTTACTCTGTACTTTTAGATTTATATTACCATAATATTTTTTTTAGCAAGTTGAAGTGCATCATATTGATCTTTTGCATATTACATTGTAGTTTGACAGATTGAAAATAGTTCAGCAATTCAAAGGTAGTGTTGTTTAGAGTGATGTTCAGCCCTTCTATTGATTTATTCCAGCATATGGCTGTTGTATCATCTGCATGGGTTACAACAGTAGTCTTTGGTGGGATTTTTATGTCATTAATATATAAAATAAATAATAATTGACCCAGTATAGAACCTTGAGGTACACCAAATTTATCAGTATCCAATTCTGATATTACCTTTTTTATGTATTTCCCTCTTTTATGTGCTATCTCTGTTATATTTTTTCTGCCCACCAGGTAGGAGTAAATTAGATCAAGGGGAAGGCCCCTTATGCCGTAGCTCTCAAGTTTGCTAATTAAAATATGGTGGTCAACACAGTCAAACGCTTTAGACAAATCAAAAAATAAGGTGCTAACATGTTGAACAATTTATTTAAATGTCTGTAAAATCTAAACTAACCAATGAATCAGCACCAAATTTGTTTTGACAAAGTGTAACAAATGACAATACATGATAACAAAAACTTCCCTTGCTTAACACCCTGTTTTGAAACACGGATACTTAAACTGCCCTCGTATTCTGGCCCTGTTGATTGCTGGGGTTTCATCTTTTATTTTCGAATTTAACATCGTTAATACTGAATATATATTTGTAAATGGCCAAGGTGATATTTTGTTCTTTAAAGATCTTTTTGAATTTATTAAATATTCTTGGGTGGAATGTGAATCCATTGAATGTGTTGTTGCTTTCTTTTCACTAAAGAGTCACATGTTCAACCAATGGTAGTGAGGAAAATGTATACATGAACAAAATCAATTCACAGGAAAACTAGGTTAAGGACACTTGGTAGTGAGGCACAAGTTCAGCCAAGGGTAGTGAGGAAAATGTATAGCTGAACAAAATCAGTTCACAGGAAAACTAGGTTAAGTTCAATTTTTTGTCTTGAAAGTTGATCAGTGTGGGATAAGAGACAAGCCAATTAAACAGTTTAAAAACATAGTAAACCAGCCACAGATTGTAATAAAGAAATAGCAAATCAACCACTAATTAAATTAAAGGTATGGGATATTAAATGTATGTATTGATTGATACAGGTGTAAGTACTTCAGTAAGTGATAAATGTCTCAGCGCGCCTTTCATTACTGCTTGCCCGGCTCACTCTAACACAACTGACCCTCGCCTCGCTGGTATTGATCAGCCCGGAGTTTCCCGAGGCTTCCTTTTATGGAGGGCGAAAACATTCTCGAAGCTTCGTGCTGCTTCGAGCGGCAGGAGGAGGGGTAAACGAAGACCCAGCCACCCCTGCGTCTCCCCTCCCTCCGGCGGCCTACATTTATTGATCGGCATTGTTGGCTTGCCGTTTGGGTAACAATATTGTGGGAACTGTTGAATTCCAGGACTTGTTGATTAGTTGGAGGAGCATATTTTTTGCATATTGCAAAAAAGAATATAAGAAGTTTTTAATGTTGTAATTGTTTTTTGGTGCCAATGTTATATTGTATTTCATGAATATTTTTTGGAACTTTTTGGTGGCCCAGAGGTGGTAAGTAAATTTAGCAAATCTAATTTCTTGTTTTATTGGTGTGTGAGCTGTGATCTGTTTTAATCTCTTTTGTAGTTTGAATGACTTTAGTTTTTTATCTAGAAATATTCTAATTAGAATCACAATAAGTGTCATTGAACAGGATAAGACTAGAATTCATTGCACACAAATAATCAGGGTGTTACAAGAGCGTAGGATCTCAAACATCCAATTTCATGTAGAGTAATACGCATTACACTTAAGTTTTATGCAATGGTACAGTAAGAAATAAATATGTCTCGTAACAACCATATCATCATCATCATCATCATCATCATCATCATCATCATCATCATCATCATCATCATCATCATCATCATTTAATTGCTGTGAATTATAAATTGTTAACATGAATTTACAGGATCTGCCCCAAAAAATGTGTACTCTTTGTCAGGCTGTGTGTGGATATTGTCAGTTATTGATTTTTTGCTTGAATAGTGTAAATGCATTCTGAAGTGTTTTATCAGGTTTGATAATGCTCCTAAAGTGCAGCATGAGGGAGGTGAGTGTCTGAAACAGAACCTTCTACCTGCCTTAGAATTAAATGAATTATTGACAAGTTTGAAGGGCGTGGAACGATTTGTTATATTTAGAAAGGAAGATCGGGAAGATCAAATACAGTTACAAGCTCCTTTTTTGTCTGCTGTCATGTTGGAAAAGTTTGTTACTTCTCCACAGAAATGAGAAGTGGGAATTAGCAGTACAAGTGTATGATGAATTCTGAAGGCAGCTAAATGGAAAGAGTGCATCCCACAATTACTGTGCACAAAGATGTTTCTGATCATTGAACACAATTTTGTGAAACCATATCAATAAATAGTAACTGAAAATGAACAATTTGTAATGAAAGTAGTGTGGTCAGATGAGGTCCAGTTTAAACTGAATGGAGCACTGTATTGGCCAGCACAAATGCATCTACTGGACACCAGAAAGTCCAGTGTTAATGTGGATGAGGTGGTTAATATACCAGGCATTCATTTGTGGTGTGGACTATCATCTAGGGGCTTAGTGAGATCCTTTTTCTTTGATGCTACTGTTACTGGAGAAGTGTACCTATAAATGTACATTAATTTTATCAGGTGTATGTGCACTGTATGGGAATGATGGGGTCTTTTACTTACAGGACAGGGTGCCCCCACACTACTGATCTTCATCAGGGGATTGCAGCAGCATGTACAGCTTTCTCCATTTAAATATTTACCAATGTAGCTTGGCAACTGCTTGTTCCATTATGTATCTGGTGCTAACAGAAACATCCTGAACATTTAAGTTACCATGTGCTTAAATGAATTTGTACTACATGTGTGATGAGTATTTAAATATAAAATATACTAAATACATATAGTATTCATTCTTGAAGTGAGTATACATTTTTTTTGGCGAATCCTATGTGTTTTGGGACAAGCTTTGACTTATACACTGACTCCCATAAATAATCGGACAGACTTTGCATTTCACTATGGAGTGCTCTATAAAGCAGGATAGATTATGTGTATCAATCTCAAGGTACTCCTTGTGTTAAGCAAAAATCATTTGCTATGAATATCCATTTTAGAGATCGAAAATGTGGCTAATCTAAGAGCTTCCCCATTCAACCTTTACATCATGAGTTTACAGCACAAAAAGAATCGGACAACACAAATGAAATGCAATACAAACGAGTAGGTGAAGTCTGTCAGTAGACAAAACAGCATTTTAGAAGAAGTACGTCAACTGTGCACCAAGAAGAAGGCAAGAGCATAGTATGGGCCCAGAGGTAAGCAGAGTACCTTTCAACCGAGACAGTTGGTGATCTATCACTATGAAAAGAACAAAACATACCGGGAAATAGCAGAGATTGTGAATCTTAGCAAAAGTACAATTACTGACATTATTCACCGGTATAAGTATGAAGACAATTGAATCTGGAGCAAAGCCAGGGCGACCAAAACGTCTTACCGATAGGCAGGAGTCTTATATTATGCGGAAGGTAAAACAGAATCCGCGTATAAGTGCTCCGGTAATTTGTGCTGAGATTCAGGAAGAAGTGGGACTGACAGTTAGCTCTGAAACGGTCAGAAGGGCCATGCGAAAACAAGACTTTAATGGTCGCATAGCCATAAAAAAAGCTATACATTACCAGCAAAAATAAAAGGAAGCGATTACAATTTGCCAAAGACTTTGTTAACAAGACAACTGATTGGTGGGACCAAGCTATATTTTGTGACGAAAGCAAATACAACCTTGCTGGTTCCGATGGCAGGGTGTTTGTGTTTAGGAAACCAAACATGGAGCTTGAAGAGCACAATTTACAAAGCACAGTCAAACACGACGGAGGGAGTGTAATGGTATGGGGCTGTATTTCCTCTCCAGGAGTGAGAAAGCTGGTGTTCATAGACACAACCATGAACAAGGAAGTCTATCGTGGACTATTGCAGCAAAATTTTAAACAAAGTGCAGAAATGATGGGTATTTTGGACAGCTTCTCATTTTATCAGGATAATGATCCGAAGCATACCTTCCACATTGTGCAACTATGGTTCCTTTACAACTGTCCTCATGTATTGCAACCACCCCCTCAGTCTCTGGATCTTAATCCCATAGAAACAGTATGGGATAAACTGTGCGGAAGACCCCCATCACCTCCAAACAGCACTTGAAGGAGAGGTTGCAAGAGGAATGGACCAAACTTTCTACAGCCTACCTGAAAAACCTGGTTCACACATTATGCCAAGTAGGTTGCGAGAAGTACTGAAAAGAAGAGGGAGAGTCACAAAGTACTAAGCCATATTTTGTATCACACTCAAGTTATGTCCGATTACTTTTGTGGGCCAAAAAATGCCATATTTCTTTTTAATTCTTAAAAAAGCATGCATTATATAATTTTTATGTGAAATAACTTTTATTTTCTTACAAGAATGAACCATGTAACTGTCGATTATCATTAATTTCAATAAAATAACACATCAGATGTTGATTTTCACTTTTAAAACTTAGTACTTTGCTTTGTCCGATTATTTATGGGAGTCTCTGCTTATAGTTCAATTTGTGTTTTCTGTATGGTTATTGCTAATGAAAGTGGTGTATGCTTATTGAGATAAAAAGTCTTATGTATTGCACTCAAACACTTTTCATACCTTGTGCAAATTTACTTACAAATGCTTAATTTCCTATCCTCTTCATGTTAATTAAGATAAAACATTTTAGAAATTGTTTTATTGCATATTTTCTTATAAGTACAATGGGCATAAGGAAATATAGTAGGTTGAGATAGTCAATTCTTCTAAGAGCTAATTGCTTTGTAATGGCTTTGAAATTCCATTCTCTTTACATGGCCAAGAGATAATATGAGTAATAACTTCCTGTTTGAGAAAAGTATAAGTATTGAACATTCAAATCAGTAGCAAGGGTACTTTAAAATGGTTGATTACCAAAAAATTTAAGAAATGTCTTTGACATACACTATATATTTTACTGAAATACACATTTTTTGTATACTATGTTTTGGTCTATCTCATATCAGATCATAATGCAGTATCATTACAGCTAAACCTTGATGTCAAGAGCATGCATCAGGAATTTCAAAACAGTATACAAAAACGTGTCCTAAATAATGAAAATATTGAGTACTTATTACAGAAAGAAAATTGGTTAGATGTAGTAAACAGTAAAGATGTATCGAGATTTAACTGTATTGGAACACCACAGTGAAGCGAAATAATTATTAATTAAGATGAGTTGTATTTATTACACATCTGCTTCACTTTCGTACCTATTTTGAGGACATGATGGCAGCAACAACTCCAGAATTACCCACACCACTGGATCAAGCTTTAGTCGCATAAGAGCCGAAGAATCAAACGATGATTTGCGAAACATGTCCTCAAAATAGGTACGAAAGTGAAGCAGATGTGTAATAAATATGACTCATCTAAAAATTAATAAGTAAAGATGTAGTTGATAAATCTGTATTATTTGTGAATACTGTATCTCACTATCTGAATATAGCGTGCCCAGAGGTAAAAATGAGAATATCATGCAACTCAAAAAATAAAATATGGTTAACTAAAGGCATCCTAACTTCCTCTAAAAATAAGAGAATTTTGTACAAGCAGTGCCAGATTTCTAATAATTCACAACTCAAGACTTATTATAAAATTCACTGTAAAGTTTAATAAGAAGTAATAAGCAAAGCAACAATTCAATAGGGATTACATATTTAAATCTGAAAACAGGGGTAGGGCTATATGGAATATTGTCAAAAAGGAAACGGATAAATCAAATTCAAAAAATAATAGAATAGAGGAGATTTTGATTAATCAAAACATGGTAACAAATCCAAAAGAAATAGCTGAAGCATTTAGTGAACATTTTGTAAAAGTAACGCCATCATTGACATCACAGTATATAACACAGCAAACAAACTTAGGTAACCCAACCTTTAATCCCAATACAATCTTTCTCACTCCAGTAACGGAGAAAGAGGTTGACGGTATAATTAAAGGCATGAAAAGCAAATTATCGTGTGATCCAGATGGAATCCCAGATTTGATTGTAAAACGGTGTTCGTCTTTGATTGTAACCCCTATCACAGATATATGTAACTCTTCATTAACAGAGGGGAAATTTCCTAAAATATGTTGTTGTTTTCAAATGCTAGGCTTTGGCAATGAAGCCATTAGCTCTCTTGCTCTCCAATATTTCTGTGTAGTGGGTCCGGCAGGTAGGGCTTCACAGGTTAGAAGATGTTCTTCAGTCATTTCCTCTTTGTTGTTGCACAGAGGGCAATTTGGACTTGTATAAATTCCTATTCTGTGTAGGTGTTTGGCCAAATAATCATGTTCCATAAGTAATCTAAAATTTGCTACTGCAGCTTGACATGGGATTTCTGGAATAATTTCTGGATTTTTAATTAAAATGTTCCATTTTTTATCTTTGGCTTTGTTAGATATGTTGTTGTTGTTTTCAAATGCTAGGCTTTGACAATGAAGCCATTAGCTCTAAGTAGCATAAATGTAACCGTTTTTTAAGTGGACACCAATTTTTTGCTTGTAATGGTGGTTACATCATCCACTCACTTTAACCCTCAGTATGTCTGTCTTTGGTTAATGGGTCCATTGGACCTGGCCGGGAGGAGTTTTAAAGTCCATCACCTTTTCTCACAAGCACCAATTGTGGAATATCTGTATGCCGTGACAGGCCAGTGTAAGAGATGAAATAGCACTTCCTCTATTTCTGATGTAGTTATATTGATAATGCTAAATGTCTCTAAATGTTTGCAAACCCTAATCAAAATGTAGATTTCTAAAATACTTCAACCAAGGTGCAATGGGTTCCCTCTTTTTATCTCTTTCTACAAACATAAAAACAGGCACTCACCCTGCAAAAACCTAACCCGAATAACAAGTCGAGGTTTCTAAATGATAAATTACATACCACCAAGTATAAAATAGAATAATATAACAGTAATAGTGTGACAGTATCTAACTTTGACATTTAAAATGTAAGCTAAGGCTAAACTATTTTACAACAGATGGTGTAAAATGTTGTATTGCAATAGTGTGTTATTCAGAAGCTGATAAACCATGGAGAAACAAACGCCCTATATACACAATGCTAGAATGGAGAGATTGAACTCCATTAGTTACTGTAGTGCCTCAAGGCTCTATTCTGGGCCCAGTGATGTTTTTAGTATATATTGTGACTTTGTGGGTTCGTGAAAATCAAAAGTCGAGGCTTCAAACACAAAAACTGCACTTTATTTTCCTAGCAAATACATTCTTCACATCACAATTTGCTAGCTAACCTAAAACTGTTTATTTTTCCAACTCTACACTCAACTGTCTCGCTTCCGGTAACGATTGGTCCCGAAGTTTCCCGAATCTCCACCGGCCATCATTTTTCATCGGCTTCGCAAGTCTACCGCCAGGGTGACACTATAAATGATCTTCCCTTGAATTTAAGACATGTGAACACAGTATTATTCGCAGATGACATCATTATGATAATTGGTAATAAAAGTTCTGTTAATCTGCAAGCCATAGTAAATGAGACAATGATAGAAATTCAACAGTGTCTTATAAATAATAAATTAGTACCTAATACAGATAAAACTGTCTCCATTAACTTTAGTCAAAAAACTCGGTATGGCCCATCCAGTTTCTCATTAACAGCTCCTTTGTAACAGAAACTCAGATTACAAAATTTTTGGGAATATGGATTGATTCCAGTCTAAATTGGGAGCATCATATAAAGCAATTAGGTGAAAAGCTAAGTCGACTGTGCTATGCGTTCCGAATTCTAACAAAGGTATTCAACATTGAGGTATTAAAAACAATATATTTTGGATATGTACAACCTATAATTACATATGGAATTATTCTGTGGGGGTATACATCCAAGTCCTCGTGTATATATGAGATGCAAAAAATAATATTAAAAATAATTAAAAAGGTTCTATTAAGAACAGAAAGCAAGCCAATATTTCAAGAATTTCACATTCTACCTGTTCAATGTATTTATATTTATGAAGTAGTTTCTTTTATACATAGGACTAGATCACAATTTACAAGTAATTCAAATTGTCACACAATACAAGGAACAGTAAAAATATACATTTAAATCATCATCGCCTCACTCTGAGTCTAAATTTCATCTCTCAAAAAGGAATCATTCTTTATAAACTCCCAGCTAAGCTAAAGATTTAAATAATAAAAATTTCAGAAAAGCTGTAAAAATTATCCTACTAAAAATAATGCCACAGACAACAGATGAGTTTCTAAGAAGTAAAATTAAATAATAAAGTAAATATTGATTTTTTTCGTAAAAGTTATAATGTCTCTTACAGTCTAGTTCTTAAAAATGTAATAAATTAAACATTATGTGACCTAAGTTGCATTATTCTTAATTACTATTTGTATTATGATTATTATTCTGTTAATTACTACTGCATTACTTTAATTACTATTGTATTATTTAAGTACTATTGTATTACTTAATTATTATTGTATTATTCATAATTGTATTACACATAAGAAATGTATTATTCTTATGGGTACAAAGTTGACGAAGCCATGAATATTGTATATTCCTAAGGTGAATAAAACTCACTCACTCACTCACTCACTCACTCACTCACTCACTCACTCACTCACTCACTCACTCACTCACTCACTCACTCACTCACTCACTCACTCACTCACTCACCCACCCACCCACCCACCCACCCACCCACCCACCCACTCACCCACCCACCTATCTACTTACTTATAGTGTACAAATTATGCAAAAATCATCCAGATAAAGACGTTAGAGACTATTCCCAGAAAATTAAAGATACACATTTCATTAAGCGTGAAAATATCTCAAACATTGGATGTACTAATCTTGTTAGCTACTTTTGTAGAAATAATTTTCAAAAATGTTTCATTTAAAGGATAATTTTCTTGAAAATCTTGGTGTTATGGAAGGTGAAAAACTTAAATCCCAAGTCTGGTATTTAGCTGACTTTATGTTTTTGAGTTACAGTGTTGTAAGCATGCACACACATGAACATGCCCCCCCCCCCCCCCCCCCACACACACACACATACACACACACACACTTGCACATGCACATACACAATTTCTAAAAATGGTTTTTCTCAGATACAGTAAACTTCAAAACATATTTCCAATGATATCAAATTTTTTGGGTGTATAGAACCCATATCTACTTACTATATGTGTGGTTGAAAAAATAATAAAGCAGTTAAGGTTTCCTATAAATCATTTTACTTTTTATTAAATCAATACCTTATATAATGATTTCAAACACAATTAAAGGCCCTACATGGAAAACTGTGAAGTCCTGATGAAATTATTGTTTGCATGTCTCATTTTTTCTGCTTACAAACATAGGAGAAAAAGAAATGTGTTTTCTGTTGCAGGTGTTTGATATAGGTAAAGGAAACAGCACACCAATCACTGGTTTGGAATTCCATAGAGTCCCAGGCACAGAAAAATACTTTGTTCTAGTGACAACACCAAATCGCCTATATCAGTTCATTGGTTATGTCTCTAACTCAGATGAGAAGCCACTGTTACAGCAGATTTTTAACAACTACTTGACAGTACCAGGTAATTATTGTTTAGACAATTATTGGTTTATTTGCATTATTTATTTTACTTTGTGTATAAAGATTATTATAGATTATTTAAAATAATAGCTCTTTAAGTATCAAAGTACAAATATGACATGAGCATGATAATTTTCCTTGTTACTCCAACATACATTTTTTTTCTGACTTTACATGCCAATTCTATTACAGAAAGCTTTCAGGAAATCCCAAGTTCTTTGAAATATTCCAAACTGCAGTTTCATTATGCAAGGTCAAGAGGTCTCCCAAAGACATTTGCTTGGCTCACAGAACCTGGCATTTTTTATGGTCAGGTAACGTGTTACTTTCTTAGTAAATATTTATCATAATCATAAGATATATCATATATGGGTGAATGTGAATATTGCTTTACAGTTTATTTTATATGATTTAACAATGTTATTTGCAGTGGAAGGCTAGAACTTGGATAACATTAGTGAAATGTGGAATCCAAAACAGCTACAATAATAAATCCTTTTACGTGCTGTAATTATTCATCTCAGTTTGCTATAACAAATTTAAATTTGGAACATATGTCTACTGTGTTATTCAAACTCAAGACATGAGTTTTTACAAAATTTTAATTGTGTAAATCATAGTTTGTTTTGCATTTATGATATAGATTTTCCTATTAGCATGAAAAAGAAGTTTTAAATTTTATGTGAACAGTATAGTTGTCAGCGGCATATATGCATGCAGAAGATGTGAGGATCACAGTGTATCTGCCAGATTTTATACGTTTCATTTTGTATTGTAAGATTATGGATTGCAAATACCTAGAGGGATTATAAGATTTGCTGTAAACAAAAAGCTTTCTTTTAAGACTAAAATAAAAATTGGAGGATTTCCTTTACATTCAAGGTTGTTAGTGTTGGCATGCGATTTTATTGCACTGATTTATATTTCAGTGCTCTCATAAATCATAAACCTTAAACCGTTTTCAATAATCATTGAACACTCTTTAAATAGAAAGAAAAAAAAACACACATCATTATGTCAACCCCTCTTTGCACTGCTGTTAACTTCAGCATACTGTATGATAGTTTTAATCAAAAATATTTAGTAAAGTGGCAAATACAATTACTAAATACTAATTACACAAGTACTAAGTACTAGAATTGTTTATGGAAAATGAGGGTTCTGTAGTATTCAATAAATATAATTATTATATAATTGTAATTGTTTCATGAATTGGACCAAGTTTATAATCAATATAATTAACTCTTAGTCTTGAAACATAATAAAAAGCATTTTTGATAGTGTGGAAATTTACTCTTATAAATTATATAGTTTCAGCTGGATACAAATGACCGTGACTCTGTGATTACAAGCTCTCAGCTCCTGAACTACACTCCAGCTTCAGCTGGAGCACCGCTGGCCTTCGTTATTACAGAATTTCATGCTTTACTGCTCTATGCTGACCATGTTAACGGCATTTCCTTGCTAAATCATGAGCTTATCTTTGAGGACATATACAACGAGGTAAAAATTATTTGTATCATTATGCCTATGTCATACTGAAAATGTCAATGTTTAAGACATTCAATTCTTGTATCCTTTAGAGGGAGGCACAAGAGAATCTTAAAGTGTCTATTTTAAAGGAATTTAATGCAAATCAAGTTGTAGACAAAATATAAACAAATGAAAGAAAAAACTGCTTACACATTTAGGGACACACATTTTCTCTGCATTTTATTAGCTATGTTATTAAAAATGTTCTATAATTAAAAATAAATATTGTTTACATTGGGGAGTCATTATAACTTATGTTCAAGTGAGTGTTTTGAGGGATCACTGGCTTCTGTGATTATGTAAAAACAAACTCCACAACCATGCCCCTTTGTTGTTTATTTTCTCCTGAGGTATTACACTTACTCTCTTTAACGGAACATATCAGCTACAAATAATATAAAGGAAAGATATTACAAATCAGCATGTTGGGACAGGAATTTGGGACTATTCGTCGTTAATTTCTCTCCATCTTAATCCACACGTTCAGGAACAATTTGGTACAGGATTATTATATTTGAGATGGGATGCACATTGACTTTTCTAAGATCCACGTTGAGAAGCCAGAAATAACAACTTTGTTGTATTTTGATTTGTTTCTTGATGATTGTACTTGGTTAACTAAGAGTCATGAGATTCTTGGTTTTAAGGCGTGGTTCGGAATAAAGTTTCGGAGAAGTCAAATTTTGTAACTATTTAATTGTATTATTTATATTACATTTTACTTGAACTTCATTTCCCAGTCACTTCCAACATATCGATAAATTCTTACTTTGTTGTATTTAAACAGATTCAAACTATTATTTAAATGTTCTTGATCTTGCACCACTTCATCACACTCACCATTACAAAACATTCAAGAGGTCCCGAGTTCAAATCTCAGTCAGGGTGAGTTACCTGGATAAGGTTTTTCCGGGGTTTTCCCTTATCCTTAAAGGCGAATGTCAGGTAACTCTAAGCTCTCTGGACCCTGGCCTCATTTGAGCATCATTTCACCCATTCCATTCATCGTCCGATATGACTTAACGTTGGAGGACGTAAAATACACAAAAAAAAAAATCACAAAACATCTCTCTATCCCAAGATTATTGATTTTTCGTAACTATCGTTACTCCTCTCCTAATTTTGTGATTGGCCGATTTGATTCCACGTCACAACATTACGTCATACAATTATTACTATGGCCAATCACAAATGACATATATTTTTACATATTTAAATTATTAAATATATTTACATAATCATTTTTTTCATAAATTTATAAACCTTTCATAGCTTTTCTAAATATAACGCAAAACTACTGTTACAATGTAACTATGAAAACAAGGTACTGACCTTCAGTCATCTTTCTCTCCCTGTGCAACCTCCAAGGGATAGATTAGGCTTCATCTGCAGTGCAAACTATAAAAGTCCTTATTTTTCTGTTTACTTTTCTGTATATGTGCACCTCTTCATGAATTAGAACAATACATCCAGTTCTGAAAAGGAATGTTTTTCTGAGGCTGACAAACTTGTGAAAACTTCTCACGTGTATGAGGCACTTCTTAAACCCACTTCCCCATCAGTCATTTGTTGTTTTTGCTCTGAAATATGTTAAATTACTCCTGACCTTAGGCTTGGGACTATTGTGAATTGAAGTTCACTTTTCTCTACAGAGAAAGGTGATGGTGTAAATAGCTGATTGTGATATGGGTTTAGAGTTTAAGACAGTCATGATAAGAATAATATTGTTCTCCTCTTTTGTTATGGGGAATTACCCAAAAACTTTTCTCAGGTAATGTTTGATAAGGCCAGTCCTCTATCACCATTCTCAAACAGCCTTAGGAGTGATGGATTTCTGTGTGATGCCATTTGCTGCAGATACTGTTGTATACTTTTGTGTGAATGCTCCACAATTCTGTCAACTCTGATTCAGGTGTGAAAAGCCTGGGTGTTGTAACTGTGGGGCAACCCAGTCTGCCAGCCAATTGCTAGAGTGCACAGAGGAAAGTGTAGCTAAAAGAGAACATTACCTATCTAGGAGATTCTGCTCTTGTTTTCCACCTTGACGTAGAGCTGTGACAACATCGGTCTCTGTGTCTTTGAAAAGTTTGCAGTTGTCTCTCTTTTGATAGGAAGAGGTGTGTCAATAACTTGTTCATGTAAGGTCTTTGCCATTGTGCAAAAAAGGCATTTCCCTATTATACTCTTAATTGCCTTTTTGGTATATACAATTCAAAATTCATCTCTAAGCTCGAATATAAGAATCATATCTCTGATGTAATGCATTGATGTGAATATTTGGAATCATCAGGTGAAGAAAATGCCATTCATCCACTGTAATTGGATTATGTAATGTAGTGAGACCATCAACAATCTTCCATGGCAAATAAGTCTGTTTTCTATAGCTGGGCCAAAACATAATACTTTGGGTTACCTTGTCTATGGTAAATCATGCTCAAGGGCATGAAGTAGTAGTGCAAACAAATCCCATTGCACATTCTTAACTTAATAAACCTCTGCAATTGAAAGATACAAAACACTATCTCTTATTCATTGTGCAATGTTTATACATTTCATAAGAAAAGGAGAGTCCATACTGTGACTTTGTGGGTTCGTGAAATGAAAAGTCCAATTACACACACTCAACAATGTTCTTTATTTCCACCGACTTACAGTTTAACACTTGCCAATTACACAGAATTACGTACTGCACACAATTACAATTCACCAGTTCGTCCGTTAAAGTTACACTTGCACTCGTGATTACATAAACTCCGATGCACATACACAGTCTTCTCGTCCTTACACTAGCACTGAACTCTTACGCTGATTGCCAAGAACTCTGACTGACTCCTCTTGCCCGACATGCTGCTTATATAGGATCCGCTTGCCGATCTGGAAGGTTCTCAATTAGAGGAAATATCCCGTAAGTTCGAGAACACAGGTGGAACAGAAAGAGACGGCGCAGTGATGTTTTTTGTCCCAGCCATCCCTTCTTAACGCTATAAGATAAACGAGGGGGCGGGGCGAACGCCGGCCCTTCTCCTGCTTGCCCACTCTATAGGGTGTTCCGACGCTCGGGTGACACTGCTCCCTCCTCAAAGCTGGTTCCCAAACAGCACCATCGTAGCGTGCCAGGCGGTCCAGGTTTACCACCAGCATCTGCTCGGAGTCTCAGCCAGAAGTAGCGCTGCCGAAGTTTGTCAATCGTTCGGTTCGCTCCCAGGTGTCCTCCTGAAGTACCAGCGTGCACTTCTTCCAAGACTTCCGGTACCTTACTCCGGGGAAGTACCAACTGTTCTCTCTGCGTCTTCCCATCGGGTGATTCCCATACCCGGAACAGCACGCCCTCTCTGGTCTTCGAGTCCCATTGGGCCCAGTACGACTTGTAGGTGGCGCTCCTCGGTGCGATGTCCTCCCAGGTTGGTCTCGTCCCTGCCTCCACTTCCCTTAAGAGTGGCCCCAAGTCTGCGTCCGCCAGCTGCTCCCTCCTCAGGCCTGCGCTATCCCAGCCTTCAGCAGGCACTGCCACAACTACTCGGACTGCTGCGGCACGCTCCTTCTCTTCCACTCTTGTGCACTGGCCGCACTCTTCTGGACAGGGTCTTCGGGACATGGTGTCAGCGTTACTGTGGCTCTTCCCTCTACGATGTTCCGAGGTGAAGTCGTACTCCTGCAGCCTCTGGACCCAACGTGCTGTCTGGCCTTCCAGGTTCTTAAAGCTCAATAGCCAGGTTAGGGCGGAATGGTCAGTCCTCAGGTGGAATGGCTGACCGTACAGGTACTTGTGGAAGTGCTCCAATGTCTTTACTACCGCCAGTAATTCCCGTCGGGTGACGCAGTAGTTCTTCTCTGCCTTGGATAGCGTCTTGCTGTAGTAGGCTATCACCCGCTCATGGCCGTCCTGGATCTGCGATAGGACACCTCCAATGCAGTGGTCGCTAGCGTCGATGTCCACAATGAAGGCGCCACCCAGTTGTGGGAAACCCAAAATTGGGGCACTGCACAGGGTTTCCTTCAGGTGCTGGAAAGCATCTTCGGCGTCCTCCGTCCACACATAAGGTCGGTGTTCCTCTGTCAGGCGGGTGAGGGGTTTATCGATGTTGTCGGCCTTTTCCTCTAGGTCATTAAGGCGGTCGTCTACTTGAACCATCCGCTTGCCCAGATTCGTGACGTCATCCCTCACGCCGGCCAACCGTTCCTCAAACTTGGCGGCGAGGGCCTCGTTCGCAACCTTCATTTCTTCCATCTTCTCCGTGAGGTTATCGTTAGCCGTCTTCATTTCTTCCAGCTTTGCGGCCAGGTTGTTATTTGCCGCTTCTATTTTTGTTGTTAATTCGGCCTTCATTTCTTCCATCTTCCCGGTGATGTTGTCGTTGGCCGTCTTCATTTGTTTCAGTTCCACGGCCAGGTTGTCATTTGTAGTCTCCAGCTTCGCGGCCAGGCTGTTATTTGCCGCTTCTGTTTTTGCAATGAGGTTTTCATTTGCCGTCTTCATTTCTCTCAGTTCCGCTAAAATCTTTTCTAATGCTGCCTCCATTGTGTTATGTCGCACTCCTGACACCAATTGTGACTTTGTGGGTTCGTGAAATGAAAAGTCCAATTACACACACTCAACAATGTTCTTTATTTCCACCGACTTACAGTTGAACACTTGCCAATTACACAGAATTACGTACTGCACACAATTACAATTCACCAGTTCGTCCGTTAAAGTTACACTTGCACTCGCGATTACGTAAACTCCGATGCACATACACAGTCTTCTCGTCCTTACACTAGCACTGAACTCTTACGCTGATTGCCAAGAACTCTGACTGACTCCTCTTGCCCGACATGCTGCTTATATAGGATCCGCTTGCCGATCTGGAAGGTTCTCAATTAGAGGAAATATCCCGTAAGTTCGAGAACACAGGTGGAACAGAAAGAGACGGCGCAGTGATGTTTTTTGTCCCAGCCATCCCTTCTTAATGCTATAAGACAAACGAGGGGGCGGGGCGAACGCCGACCCTTCTCCTGCTTGCCCACTCTATAGGGTGTTCCGACGCTCGGGTGACAATACTGTTATATGCAGTAGCCTCCAATAGAAACTATACCTTTTAATGTCAATTGTGACTCAAAGGTGTTTACTGCTAGTACATGCCACCCTCTGTTTTTTGTTTTGTTTTGGGAAATGTGGTCTTGGAAATGTCATCTTGTGGCCAATGCTTCTTAAGCGTAGTAACATTTCTACCACAATGTAGATGTAAGCAGTACTGTGGCCTTGATTCCATTAATCAGAAGAACAGAACACAATACCAAGTAGGAGCAAACCATTCACAGGAATACCAATCACCTGCATAAACCCATCTTAGGGAAAATGTTCACAAAATAGTATTCAATAAATAAATGTAAATAGGGAGTAAAATGTGTTTAAAAATTGACTTATTTTAACATAACTTATAAATATGTTCATTTATTTGTTCTATTATATAGTGTTATACAAAACTAGAACATCTTATACAGTGACTGCTAAGTTTCAATATCACCTACAAAATTAAAAAACAGGGTGATATCACAAATTCAAATAACGACTCATCTATAAATTAATAATCTAGAGACTGCTTAAGCAATAATTCTGTAGTACAATTAAAATGTTGGTTTTTATCAGCTGTGAACATGTGAAAGATGTAAATTAACATTTTAATTTTTGTTATAATTCTTATTGATGACTTTAGAATTCATTGATGATAAGTGGCCAATTCTTAATTTCCCTAATTATCAAGAAGTACCTGTTTTTAATGATTCATCAATCAGTATTCTAGTTTTCAATCTCTTAATGCAAAGTTGGCTAAACTGCAAATAGATCACAGAGACGTATTAGGTTTCTGTACATCAGTTAATGCTAAGTTAAGCATCTTTTATCACCCAAAGCATTTTGAAAGAAACTTTTAGTATGATGATATGCATAAATACAATAACACAATTTTAACACATTTTTTAATTTTCACATTTCAGTCATTTGGTAAACTTATAAATATTACCAAAGATCCATTAAAAGGCACTATTTGGACATATAGTGAGAAGGCTGTGTTCAGATATAAAGTTACACGGGAAGAAAGAAATGTTTGGCAGGTTTGTATGAAAACTGTATGTATAATATTTGCATATGAATATTACATAAATCTAAAACTTGCCTACACATTTGTTTCAAGTTAATATTGGAGCTTCCAAGATTTCTTTATTCATTAATGGCATTTTGGTTCCATTTTTCAAACATAAGAGTGTCATTTTAAACTGTTTAGCATTCCTTTTCACTATCTGTTTACTTTGATAAGTTCTAACATGTGAAGTTCTCATCAGGCCAGCAACTAGTGTCTTTGTCACTCAAAGCAGATATGCATTCCATGCCCCATTGTTTGGTGAAGAAGGTCTTAGCAAGCTTTCTTCTGTTATAAATTAAATAAATAAAACTTATTTTATGTCAATTTAATTAATTAATTAATGATGATATGTTAATATTTATTTGTACTTCCATATCTTACAATTTCAATTACAAGTTTTACAATTCTAATCTAGGTACAAATTTGTCAGCTGCCTATATTACAGGCTGATAGTGGTGTTGGCTCCCTGGCCGTTAACCTCTTTTATTAATTAAACTAAATGAAAATAGGGTTCCTCATAAATTATGCAATAGAAGGCCAAGTGGCAATAGGCCACTCTCGTAATTCTGTCCAAGATAATGCCAACAGTGTGCATTTGTTACGCTTAATTTTGGTTATAAAATGTGTTTGTAATAATGTTATTCTCATCTATATAAACCTGCCATCTGTTGAACAGTTTATTGAACACTGAACAAATTTCTGTTGCCACTCCATGGAAGTTAAGGGCTGCCAGTCACATCATTTAAGATAAGTTATGATTTGCTTAAAATGTTTCAGTTCCAGTAATTATTGCAACAATTAGCTAAAATTAATTTCATTTACATGCTACAGATTTAGGTTTAGAAAATAATTGGTAAAATAACACAGAAATGTGTTTGCAGTAATCAGCAATCACATAATTACATCAAAGGATATTCTTATAATGTTTCATCTTCAGCATTAATCATAATTGAAATTAGTCTAAACAATTGCACTGTATTAAAGTTTCAAGAATTTAACTTCAGAGAGTATTTTGCAGCAAAGATTTTGATATAGCAGTTAGATAATGTTCTCATTTTCAATTGAAATAATACTCAAAATTGAAAGTTGTGGCCCATATTGCTTGTTAAATAGTTTTTAACTATCTTTAAATTTATTAAAACATTTCTCACCTGAAATAATGGTTACAGGAACCGCTAGAAATATCCTTACGGCTGTGGTCAAGTTCAGATATGCCTTCAAGTCTGTGTTTGCAAATGAGTATTAAGATGTTGTTACATGAATGTTTTTGCGGTACTAAGGCATTGAGTTTGCAACTTACCATTTCTTCACTAGTTCACATTGTGATTGGTTCTGCTAGCTTTTGGGCTTCAAGGTCAATTTTGTTAATTAATTTGAAAAGTAATCTTAACAACATACAAGCAACACAAATATTATAACACAGTAAATACTTTCTGACACAACTTCATCTATCGTTTTTAAGATATACATTTTAAAGGGCATATTTTGCAATCAGTCAATTGCATCTTCAGATTCTTTTTCTTTGTTAACTCTGTTTATCTATGCCATTATGATTACTGCCACTAGGTGATAGATTGTTTGCTATCATATTGCTGCCTAGTGAAAGTAAAACAAAATTGTTGAGAAAATCAGTTGTGATATTTCAGAATTCATTGCATTGCAACTCATTGCAATTCATTGCAGCTCTATTCTTCAAAATAAATATTTCTCCTATACCATTAAATATATGGATCTAATTAGTTGCTTTAATGATTTAACCTCTGTGTTTATTTCTGATTAAATAACCAAATATTCTCTACTGTAGTAAATGTATCAATCTGTTTATATTTAATATTTTTAAAATGTTGCTTTACCCTGGTTTTGAAATGGCATTTGGTGTTTTCACTATAAATCCAGTTCCAATCTTAAACAGCTGAATTAATGTCAAATGTTTCATTATTTGAAAATTATCTTTTTAGACAAACTAATTAATTTTTAATGTTGTGTTTATTTTGAAGAATAAGTAGATAAAGCATGACTCAATAATATATATAATAAAAAGAAGTATTTCAGAAAGTGGAGTGCCATTGTTACTAAAATTAGGCAAATGAGTCAACCTTGTATATACTTTTCTCCACTTACAAGAATGAAAGAACACTTCAGAAATATTAAATTCAAACACATGGACAAGTCGGCCGTAGCACATCACTTTTGGTCTGAGAATCATAACATAAAACAAGAAATAGAACTGATCAAACAGGCAAAGAAACATCTGGAACTACAAATTTGGGAAAACATATTTTTACAAAGAAACAGGACCTCTTGATGAATTTTGAAATTCCCGCGGTAGATGACGTCATCAAACTTACCAGGACATTAGATGGCAGCACGACACCAAGCCAGATGCAGACATCAGATGCATCATCAGTCAACCACAGAACTGACGATAGGGAAGAGGTTCCCAGAAACTAGTCTTCATCAAAAAACTTGTAAGTGGAGAAAAGTATATACAAGGTTGACTCATTTGCCTAATTTTAGTAATGACTCAATAAGTTTTTTAATATTACTAGATGCATTCAATAAATAATGTCCTATATTTTTTTTTATCTCAGTAATTGTGTCAAATATCACCCTAGTCTCAACTTTGCAGGGTAACATGTCAGGCTATCTTACTAATCACCCTATTAGTGGCAGAGAATAACATTGAAGGAACCATCTCTTAAGGCACGAATGTTTCTAGTTTGTACTTAACTTGGTGTCATAATTGGTGCCATCTAATACATTACAAATATTTGTGTTCTACGGTGAACAGTCCCATCATCAGAGTCCCAAAGCACTTGCTACTGCTCCAACATTTGTTGGTGAATTTCTTCCTTGCTTGCAATAGTCTGATCTCATAGGAGTTGCTCAGTGACCAATAGAGAAATAGAGGGAGGGGATTCATGCTAGAATTAGCAAAGCCTTGGCAGATGTGGTGTGGCAGGCACTTGTGATACGAATTGCAACTTTTTGTTACAAGCTCAAAAGAATCTTGGTATATAATTTCCTGTCAAGAGCCTTATGCCACATATAAATCCCATACAGTAAGATGGAAGTTACAACCAAAAAAATAGTCTCCTGCTGCTTTCACTTGGTCCTATAGTATTGGGCATTAGGCGACTCAGGTGGCCATCTTCACCACAATGTTCCTCACATTATGCTCCATGAACATATTGCAATCCAAATGAATGCCAAGGAACTCTATCCTGACTACAAATAAGCAGAACTCCAGGTCAGAGGCAGATATGTGGAACCTTCTGGCCACCCACCAGAAAAATTTATTCAATTTTGTGTGGTGTCAGCTCAAGTTTGTTGGAGGTCATATAAACATCTAGAGTAGTTCTCCAAGGTCTCTGCATCTGTTCTAACAATAAAGAATGTCAAGTAATCTGGCCATTAGGGTGATTCCCTCTGGCATATGTCACAGAACCCTGCCAAAATACACATTCTAAAGGTAAGGCTTAACATGGGCCCCTGGGATATGTCACACAACATATCTACAGACAATGGGTTCCCATAACAAGCGATTGATCTTCCAGATAGCTTGCAATCAGATTAAAGAGGTAGGGAGTCAGATTTTGAGAACTGAGCTCCTGGAGAATACCACTCTAGGAGGTGGAATTAAAGGCATATATAGTGATAGAGCACATAAGAGCCTCCACTCCCGGGGACAGGATTTTACTTCCTCAGCTGGCTCCTGTATTTTCCACAGAGAAGTAATGGTGAACCAAGAAGCTTTTAAGTCATGTTGTCCATCCACAAACCCTCTGCTGCGTTCCAATTCAATGTCCAGCCTTCCCAGAATCAAACATTCAAAAAGCTTCCCCAGTACATTGATAAGGCAGATTGGACAGTAAGTTTTAACAGCAGGATCTCACGTAGACTTATCCAACAATAAAAGCCATATTAACTTCCACTCTTTCGGGAAAATACCAGTTGTCAGCAAGTTGTTGTATTCAGTTGTATTGTCAGCAAAGTATATTCCCGGGCGACTACTTTTACCACCAAGGAGTCCCAACCATCTGGTCCTGGGGTTCTGTTGTCCTTGACTGTGTCTACAGCATCAAAAAGTTCGTTGGGAGTAAACAGAGGTATTGCCTCCTTGGGCACTGTACATTTAGTGCAGGAGATGGAAACATGGTTGGAAAGAGTGTCCATGCAATCTGTAGCTGATGGTTGTCAGACATGGAATCAGATAATGATCTAAACTTTTTTGTGGCAATTTTATAGCCCTGACCCCATGGATTGGAATCATTTCATCCAGGCAGGCCAGACAACGTACTTGGTTTCTAATATTGCTGCCTTGAATATAGGTTTAATTTCGTGGTACTCCTTCCAGCACAGGGCTTTTGAACTTCATCCTTTTGCTTGGTTGCCCTGATCATGGCATGACGGCTCCTCAAGGGCTGTTAGCTTTTGCAGCAATCTCATCAGACCACCAATATGCAGGTTTTGGAAAGCTCTGGAAGTTTTTCTGAGAAAACCTTATTACATGCCCGCTGTATAGATCTGGAAATATCTCAGCTGGTTAGAGCCACTATGCATGGTGGAAACAATTAGTTCATCTTTGCAATCAACCTAGGGAGTGCTGCCGATGTCACCCACCAACCTGTGCAATGTGAAAGATGGTTGAACCTTCAAGGGATGGTGCCATTACGTGGCATTATTTATGTTCAACTTTGGCTTTATTTGGTTCTGCCATGATTGTGACATCCACACCATGTTCCATAGCCATTGTTTTCTTGAGATCTATGGCTTCCCTTGCCCTGTCAATGTCACGCTGGAGTAGACCGATAACCAAGCACTCATCCAGGGCACCTTGCTGTGAGGTGAACCTCCTTCTTAGGAGAACCTCCCATCGTTTCCCTTTAAGCTCTCTGAGCAGGCATTGCTGATCTGCTTTCTGTATTTGAAACAATTTTGGGTGCCCATCCTATAGCCCTGACGAGCACATGATAAACAATAAGATAACCTTCTTTCCCATACTGCAGATAAATATTTTCTTGATTAGGTCCAGAGCAGCCATTTCTGCATCTCACAGGAACCCTAACCAACACGAACATGTCCAAGTTTCAGAAGTTTCTCTGCTGCATCAAGATATATGGTTATGGTAGCAAATTGTCCATTATATGTAGTAGGCCACATAAGTACCACCTGAGCATCCGTGGCATCCACAGCTATAGCACGAGAAAGCACCGCTTATTCCATGGAGGAAGTAATGATACCATCAAGTCCATCAATATGAAAAAGTTGTTCACTGTGCTTTGGATAACATACCGCTGTTTTGGGTACTTTGATGGCTATAGAGATTGTAGACACTCAACTTGGTGTCTTTGATGGTCCTTTGATCGTCCATCCTTTATTAAGGGGAGCTTCTCGGATTACCAGCCGTGCAATATTTATAAAGTTGCTTGAGCTTTCGGCCATGCTTATTCTATGACCTTCTTCAGGAAGTCTATCCTTTGATGGTACATCCTTTGATGGTACATCCTTTGATGGTACATCCTTTGATGGTCAGAAGCATCTCGCCACTGTGGGTCTTCCTTATGTTTTGTACCTCCACCCCAAGCTCACCTGTTGCTTAACTTCTTTTAAAAGGCTGGTGTAGTTCCGCTGCCCAGGAGAAACATAGCCCCTGCATGCATGTGCACTGAAGAGGGCTGTGGTAAATGACTCAGACCTGGTCTGCCAGCCTTATGTTAGATGGATGGACAGATGGACAGGCAGGCAGGCAGGCAGGCAGGTGGGAGGGTGGGGGGTTCACGAAGTTTGAACCAAGATAATGATGTCTGGTGTGTGCAAGAGCCTTGCACTGACACAGCACATGCACAGAGGTCTCTTCCTCTCTGCTGCATCTCCTACACATCGGATCCTCACTGATCTTATGTTTAGGTGTCTCTGTAAGATGTGGCCTGTCAGCAGTCCAACTATCATTCATATTCTGGTCTTGTTCAAGTTTATTAGGACCTTTTTATATCTTTGGCAGGGCCCTTCAATAAATTTGCATGCCTGCCTAGCCATAGTTAACTTCTTCCAAGTATCTAAGTGAGACTGGTTTGTCCGCTGGAATATTACCAGTTTCATACTTTGGAGCAATACTCCCAAGAAGGGCTCTGGCCCTATGAAGGAACCTTTTGAGCCTTGTTTTCCTAGTTTATCAGCGTCTTCATTTCTGATGATTCCTGTGTGTCCACGAACCCATAACAGGATCACTGAGCTAAATTCACACAGCTTATCTAACATCCTTTGGCATTCCTATATAATTTTGGATGTTGTTTTAACTGTACATAGTGCTTTTAGTGCTGCCTGGCTATTACTGCTAATAGTAATATATCTTCTGCACCCAGGCATGTTCCATACATGTACAGCATAGGCCAACATTGCAAATACTTTGGCCTGGAAGACAGTAGCATATTTATTCATGGAAAGGGAGAGCCTTGTTGCCTATGCCCGTCTCCGTCCATGAGCCATCTGTGTACCATATACAGCCCATAAACTTAGGACGGGCCCCAGCATCTGTGACCCACTCCTCCCTCGTGAGTATCAGCACTGTGAGAACTCAAGTTCAGATTAAAACTAGGCTTCATCAGGTGCCCGATCATCATTGTCGTGGGCCTTATCTAATGAAGCCTTGTAAGAATAGATGCATGACCTCTATTCGGATACTTGAAAGACCATCTTCTGAGTGACCAGAGATGGTAGGCACTCACTCCCACCATCTCCTTGACATATAAATGTAAGGGGGAGGCATAGAATAGCCTCCATTGCACATAACAGTGTAGAGTCCAGTGCCCCTGTTATTCCTAGACATGCAAGTCTTTGGACACTGTTTAACTTACTGGTCACAGTCATACTCTCTGAACTAAATATGCAAAGGTGATACAAATATAAAGCCACTGAACCACCTTAGATCCTAGGCCCCAAGTGTTACCCACAGCCCTGCAACAGGCCCACATGATCTCATGATCTTTTTTTTTTCTTTTTTTTTTTTAATTTACGTCCTCCAACGTTGAGTCATATCGGATGATGAATGGAATGGATGAAATGATGCTCAAATGAGTCCGGGGTCCATGGAGCATAGAGTTAACCAACATTCGTCTTTACAGGATAAGGGAAAACTCCGGAAAAAAACCTTATCCAGGTAACTCACCCTGACCGAGATTCGAACCCGGGATCTCTTGAACGTGAGGCAGACATGCTACCACCACGCTGCCAAGGCGGGCCCCACATGATCTTGCAAGCCTTATCCACCTCGAGTCTCTTTGTTTTTTTCCAACTGTTTTGCCTCAAGGATCACCCCTAGATACTTCAATGAAATTGTCTTAACTAATTTCTTGCCAAATAAGAGTGGCTCTGACAGTCCCTCTAGCCTCCTCCTCCTCCTGGTAAACACCACGGGTTCCGCCTTGTTGGGGTTAACCAATAAGTCTGTTTTGTGGCACCATCTTTCCACTCTCTGTATGAGCTCTGAAACCATACTGGGAAAATTTCCTACTGCCATTAAGCTAATGTCATCTGCATACACTTGGACATAGATTCCTCAGACATTTAACCTGGTAAGTAGTTCATCCTTTATCAGGCACCCTAATGTTGATGATAATACTCCTCCCTGTTGACACCTCCCGTCTATATTAGCCCTCAGTATTACTGAATTGAGGGTAAAGAGAACTTGATGGCCCTGCAGTGAGGCGATAATCCATCTTATGAGCATCCTGTTCATGCCTCTTCTCTCTAGACTAAGTCTCTGAAGCCCAAAGACATATAGGTGAAGACTCCTTCTGTGTCTAGGAATTCCACCTAGCAAGTTGTTGCTGGTCAAAGGTACTGTCCAGCCTGGAGACAAGCTGGTGCAGTGGTGTCTCAACTGACTTCCGTGGTTGATATGCATGTTGATGAGAATGCAGGGGACAGTCTCTTAATACCTTCTCCCTGATGTGTCTATTCACCAGTCTTTCCAAAGTCTTAAGAAGAAAAGATGTCAGACTGATGGTCCGGTAATCTTTAGATCTAATGTATGATGACCTTCAGGTTTAGGTGTGTATACTACTTTCACCTCTCACCACAAGGAGTACACATAACCCAGAGTGAGACAGGCTCTAAAAATTCTGACCAGGTAACGTATAAGGACCTCTCCCACTTCCTGAAGAAGTGCTGGGAAGATTCTATTCATTCCTGAGCTTTTGTAAGGGGTGAAAGATTCTGATACTCACTTTACCCTTCTTGGGGTAATGATCTCTGCGACTTCCTTCCAACCACTTTTATTGGTTTGTAAGGACCCAGTCGATTCTACTCCACAGTTCATGGCTGATGAACCTAGAAAGCAGGTATCAAGCAATAAGCTCAGGGTCGCCCCCTCTGTGGATATATATCCACCTGAGGGAGACTCCAGTGAGTTCAGCCTTGACCTTCCATCCGATATTAGAATTCTATGAAGTCTTGCCACTTCATGTTGGCTCTCAATGCAGTCACAAAATTGCCTGCAAGACTTCCCAGAAGCCTTGTTGACTTATATTTTCTTTGAGATTCTATGTAAGAATCAAGACTTTCTTGGTCTTGAAGGTCCCTGTATTTATTCCAGAGGCTTTGTGTATTTCTCCTCAGGTGTTCAGATAGCTGTTCCACTTGAAGTTTCCTGTTGTTCTTTTTGCCTTAACAGCTGGGCAGTTTAACTCATAAGAGATAACTATTGTCTGTGTGAGGAAGCTCACACTGAGCTCTAGCTCCTCCTTGTTCTTAATTATATTTGAGGGCCCTCTTTCCAGTCCCCTCCTCAAGTCCATCCTGAAAGATGCACAATTTGTTCGTCTAGGATTTCTGTAGGATGGGATCTCGAAGGAGCGCTCTATATGAAACACAATGTGTTTGTGATCTGACAAGGAAGGATCCAAAGAAACCTTCCAGTCTTTAAATTCATGTATGGTTCCCGTGGAACCCAAGGTAAGGTCTGTTGTATCCCAGGGTGAGACCACAACTTGGCTGAGCGAAAGCCGGCTGTAAATGCGAGGGGCGTTAAGCCTTTGTTAACAAAACCAACAGCAGTCAGGTGAAAATAGTAGGTTATTGGGGAGTGTTAGGTAAACTGTACATTAAGTATGATGAACCTTTGGCTCAGTCAGTCTACTGGGTGCTGAAGAAGATGTTTAAGAGTGGACGGATGTTACAACGACGTGCGGTAAGACTGAATGATCATACCTACTATGACAACTGTCGATGAACTGCTGTGTACTACGGCATACTGTTTCCAGAAGAATCTGCCCCGAGGTTCCCAACATCGGGGTTTATATCGAGATTCAACTGTATCGAGATTCAACTGTATTGGAACACCACAGTGAAGCGAAAAATTATTAAATTTTAGATGAGTCGCATTTTTTAACACATCTGCTTCACTTTCGTACCTATTTTGAGGACATGTTTCGCAAATCTTCGCTTGCATCTACGGCTCTTGTGCGACTGACGCTAGATCCAGCGGTGTGGGTAATTCTGGGGTTGTTGCTGCCATCTGTTGATTTAGTGATGAACTGAAATGTGGGATTCTCTTCTAGCGGGATTTCAAAGTTCATTAGTTGGTTTTTATGTTTTTCTATGTATATCCTCTCCCATATGACGAGTTCACTATGTTTTTGTACGTATTTTAGTAATTCTGTGCTATCTTCAATTTCATGATTTTCAGACCAGAAATGAGCTGCTATTGCGGACTTATCAATATTTTTGTATCTTAAGTGCCTGAAGTGTTCTTTCTTTCTAGTGCCTATGTTCCTTTTTGTCCTTCCTATGTAAATTTTTTCACAGTCTTTACACTTAATTTTGTAAATGCCTGACTTTTCCTCTGGTTTTATCTTATCAGTATTATTACTGTGAAGTAGGTTTTTAATGTTGTAATTGTTTTTTGGTGCCAATGTTATATTGTATTTCTTGAATATTTTTTGGAACTTTTTTGTGGCCCAGGGGTGGTAAGTAAATTTAGCAAATCTAGTTTCTTGTTTTATTGGTGTGAGAGCTGTGATCTGTTTTAATTTCTTTTGAAGTTTGAATAATTTTAGTTTTTTATCTACAAGGTTTTTTCCATATCCATTTTTGATTGCAGTTTTTAAGATTTGATGGTATTCGTTTTGATATTCTTGCTGGCTGAGAGGTAGATTTACTAATCTGTGTGTCAGACTGTTGATGGTTGCATGTTTGTGTGGAATTGGGTTGAAACTATTTGCTTTGATGTAATTATCTGTGTGTGTTGCTTTTCTATGAATGCCAAATTCTAGTTTTTCATTGCCTTTTTTGATTTTAAGGTCTAAAAAAGGTAGAGTACAGTCCTCTTCAGTTTCTACTGTGAATTGTATGCTGGGTTCTTGCAGGTTGAGTAGTTTCAAAGCATCATCTATTAGTTTGTAGGGCACTATTGCAAAGATGTCGTCTACGTATCTGTACCATGTTTTAAACATATGAGGGAAGGCTTTAGTAATATGTGTTTCGAAAAAGCTCATGTATAGATTGGCCAAAAATGGTGATAGCGGGCTTCCCATAGCTAGTCCTGAAATTTGTTTGTAATATTTTCCATCGAAGACAAAATAATTTTGATGTATACATAATTCTGTCATTGCCACATATTCTTCTATTGCATTGGCATCCAGGTTTATAGAATTTAGCCATTTTTTCAGTTGAATCAAAAGTTTGTCTAATGGAATGCTAGGGAAGAGGGGTTTATATCTGCTGATCGAAAGATCGCGAACAATGTCTACATTACTCCTTTCATTATTATGTACTTTTAAAGTCCACTAAACTGGAACATGTACTCTCCCTTGCAAACGGGGGCACTTGCTCTTCGCCCGTATGCTAACAGATTGTTTGCTGGTTCCACACAGTAATCATTTGCTTGTTATACAAACATCCTTTCTGTTTCACAATTTCACAAATACTGCTTCGACTGACTGTTACCGTTTTAAATACAAGTTTTTCTTACAATTTCATGGTTAACAATAGTTACATATTTTATGCTAAATAAACTATCAATATACAATATATTCCACATACAGAACAATATACATTTCACATATACAACAGGTCTATGATCCCCTCACTCCTGTTATTGATGAAGGTTGGGGTATCACCTGTGTTCATGATCTCAAGGTCAGTTGTACATAGAAATTCTATGAAGTCCTCTCCCCTTTGGTTTGTATTCTTGCTTCCCCAAATGTTGTGGTGAGCATTGGCGTCACAACCTATTACGAGGTTAAGTCCTTGTTTGCTACAATATATCACCAGTCTCTTGAATTCCTCCAGCACGGGTGGAGATTCAGAGTTTTCTCGGAAATATGCAGAGCAGACAACCAAATCTCTTTGTTGTCCTTCCTCTTCATATCCCATCAAAATTGCTACTATGTCCCTAGTAATGAAGCCCGGTATAGCCCAAGTGGTTTGATCCTTAACTAGTATATCTGCTCTGGTCTTCTCTTCCACTACCCCACTGAAGAGGGTGAAGCCTGCACCTTTCTGGACGCTTCTTACAAGTACTCTAGAGGCCACTATACAGTGTTGTATAGGATTATTTGCTTGTATGAAAGTAATCATTTCTTACCTCCATGCAATACTTTACCTTATGCAGTCTCCAAAGCCTTCGGTTCCAGCTCCCATATGGATCTTGAGGCTCGGCTGGCCCTGGCACCTGCCCGGGCTCCTGCTCCTTGCCCCTGTTGCTATTAGTGATATCTGTAGTGGGGTTGGTCCTCTGCTTGTCGCACTTGTCCTCCACTAAGGTGAAGGTGGCAACACATGTCCCGCAGAAGATCTTCTTCCCCACCACATTGTCCAGTCCTTGGAATCCATGCTGTCCACAAGGCAAACACCCCTCTTCTCTTCGTGACCGTATACTCTCCAGCTGCTGGGAGTCAGGGCATGATTCTGGCATGTCATTCTTCCCAGAAGGATATCATTGTCCTTCAGGTGCCCTGGTATCCAGATCATGACCCTCTTGTAGGAGAGGACTTTATCCATGCCCATGATTGTGAGCCTGGCTCCTTCCCACAGCTGCATACTGTAACAAGAATGGAGAACCATGCTCAAGTTTCCTCATTCTGAAATGACAATGGCAGCACCTCTTGACAGATAGCAATCCAGGAACTGAGAATTTATCTATCATATAGCCCATCTATCATGCTCAAGTTCTTCTCAGGAAGCAAGCCAGGCTTGCTTCCCGAGAAGAACTTGAGCATATTCGTCACCAGGAAAGCTTGAGGTCTTATTCATCTATCATATTGGTGTTAGCCTCATCCACATATTCAACCTGTTTTTCTGTTAGCTGCTGATCAGAATATCCTTCAGGTACTATGGCCCTCCTGATCCCAGCTTTGGTTATCCTGACATACTCCACCTTACGTTTCTTGTGGGCTTGCTGGTCTTCTGGGGTTGCCCTCCGACAATAGTCGTTTTTCCACTGATGTCTTGGTGGGAGAAGTCCTCTTTGCCCTAGAAGTAGAACCCACCTTAGGGTCCCGCCTCTTGTGCCCTTTGGATCCCTCCTAAGTTGTTGTTGCCATATCCGTCCTAAGTTGTTGTTGCTATGCAGATGGAAGACCTCGTAGCTCCAGGAGCCAAGCCCTCTTTGGCCTGGTGCCAGGCCTTTATGGCCTTCTTATACCTTCTCTTCTCAGTGCCAGAGTGCTGTTTCTTCTTCGTCTGATCTTGAAGATTGCCTACCTCTAGAATGAGCTAGCTCTCTTACTGTCAATTTTGTACTATCCAAGGGTATCTCCAAAGAGTCCCTATCGTTGAGCTGCTGTTTCTTTCGAAAGCCCCAGAAGAGCTCTCCGGTTTTGGTTTACTACAGTATTCATGTAGGTCCCACAAATAGCTAGGGAAATATGGAGTCCACCCAGGCAGAGCCCTGCGTACCTGGGTAAGGCTACTTTCTTCGAGAGGGCACCAGGTGTCTCAAAGGTTCTGTTCAAGACACATCTCCCCTGTGCCATGCACTCCATCAGCATGGGTCATGTTATACCTTAGGGTTGGGTGGTGTTTTAGCTTCCTCCTCCTTGTATGATGAGTGGTTACACAACAGGGCTCCATTCAGAATCTCAGCAAAGGAGTTACTAGTTCCCCTCACCAACGCAGAGGATCTTCAATTGAAGAGGATAACTAAGGTTAGCCCCCTACAACTGTAGAAGCAGACAATAGGGGGCAGCCCTGGTGTTAGTAAACGACTCAGACATAGTCTGTTAGTTCAGGTGTTGTGCTTTTGGGAAGCATGCAAAAGAATAGTAATGCCTGAGTTCACAAACACAAATTCCAAAATTTTGTGAGTCCATAAACGTTCATAAAATATTGCCTCTTTCAGTAAATGCAGTTATGAATCTTAATTTTAAATGTTTGGTTTTTCCTGTTCTTTCCATTACTCTCAAATGCAGGGCATTGCAATTATGTAAGATTCCAAGAAGAAAACTGAAATAAAATGTCTTATTGGCATAAAAGAACACTTCAGAAAGTCTTAATACCATGGAAAAATTAAAAAATGATAAAATACATATTTGTCACTTGTCAAGCAATACAGTTTTGTTTTATATGTTATTTCTTCCTTTTAATCTTTTTGTTTGCAGATATATGTAGAGAAAGGAGAATTTGAATTAGCAAAACACTACTGCAAGGATAATCCAGCACATATAGATCATGTTTTGGTGAAACAAGCAGAAAAATACTTCAATGAGAAGGAGTAAGTTTTGTAATTGAAAAGGAAAATTGTTTCCTAAGAAGCTTACATTACTTCTTTTGAAATTATCTCTAAATTTTTCAAATGCTGCTTGCCTTGTTCAAGGTATGAGAAGAGTGCTACACATTATGCAGAAACCCAATCATCTTTTGAAGAAATAGCACTCAAGTTCTTACAAGTATGGGAAATAGAAGCTCTGAAAACTTTTCTTATAAAGGTAAGAGTAATTTTGTTGTTCATTATTGTTTATGTTATTAAAACTGGTTTTGTTTGCCATATTTTGCATTCTGATTCTGAAATTTTTCTGGTCTTCACTTTTGTTTTATTTATTATTTTTGCAATCTGAAATTATAATAGTAATAAGCTATTTTATACATATCTTGGAAGAACTAGTGGTGCTAGAAGCTACACCTTAGGGAAGAACCTGACATTATGCTGATACACTCAAGAAAATAATCACACATAGAAATTTTTAACCTGGTATTTCTCTTCCCAGCAATTTATTGTAGTGTTACTTTCATATACAGAGTGGAAGTGAAATAATCCTGCAGACTTTAGGAGTGAATTTGTCTTATAGTGAATAACAAGAAAGTCTAATACCAAAAGATTGAAAAGTTAATAGTTTTCAAAAAAAATAGTATTAACCAAACAATTTATTATCACCCAGCTGGATTACTGCTGATTAAAGGTTCTTAATTTGTGGCTATATTCATAGAAAACTGACTAAACGTCAACTTTCTCCTTTAGTGCTATTTCAATAGAATGATTAGTTTTTGTGTTACCCTTTCCAGCCCAAATTATAAGTATTCTACATAAAAAATAAATTACGTTATTTTAGGTTTTTAAATGTTCCCTAAAGCTACAAAATGTCTTGAATTTGAAAATTTTAGTAGTGGATTAGGATATTTTAAAGTGGGCCCATATGGACTCAGTGGGAATACAATATGGAAGAATTCTCTTTACTGATCAAATATACGTAAATAGAATGTGACATGTAACTCACGTCATTAACACGAAAAAGAGTAGTGAGGTAATCAAATGAACTTACATTAGTTTTAGAAACAGATGAGTATTGTTTTCAGATTCTTATGCCATAGTATCTGTTAATAAATCTGGTGTTATAAAGTTATAATGTATATATACTCCTCCACAGGGGAGAAAGTCTCTGATGGATGAGATGCACGGGGGTTGGCGAAGGTTTCCACACCCTCCCTGGACAGGTTTATGACACCCCATGTCAGTACAGTTACAGACCATTCAAAAACATTCTGACGGCTTCTACTTTTGTGAATGAATCTTCTCGGTTTTAGTGTACTGAGTGAATAGTGCACATGTTTTTTAATGGTCTGCTCCTTGTGTAGCAGAGGTTCTCTGCCACACACATTCGCTGTCCTTGTCCCACTGTGTAACACAAGACATTCCTTACTGGGAACTTTTTTGCGTTGCTGGACTATATGTATATTGAAGCTTTTTATTCGCTATTACAATATAGAGAAAATCATTTGCATTCAACAGAACATTGTGACATTTATTATAGTACAATAGAAAACAGTTTTTCTTCATGGAGACATAATACCACTTCACATTTTGAGCACCTAATTCAGATATGGCATTCACACATATCTTGCACCTCTGCTTGATTTTGTTATTCAGTGGCCAGTGACCGATTTGATGAAATCTAACATCACTAACTGGATAAACAGCACCTACATTTCTTTGGAAGACGACATTGGATGTTCGACCACGTTTGTTATGCAGTGGCCAGTGACCGATTTGATGAAATCTAACATCACTAACTGGATAAACAGCACCTACATTTCTTTGGAAGACGACATTGGATGTTCGACCACGTTTTCTCTTCACAACCTTCTCACTCTGAAGTAGTACATGGGCTACTTCCTGTCAGAAAGGGAGCTAATGCATTGCATTTTCTTTCTGCTGTTGGCAATGTCGTTTATAAAGGAGCCAAGCAATGACAACACATATGTCAGTAAGATGAAAGATAATTCGTAGATATATTTTTGCCCTCAGATTTATTCTGTACAGTGCAAGAAGCAGTAAAATGTTCATTATATTGCATGTCCTGATCTCTTTCAATGTTATTTTCAATTTCTTCATCTGAAAATTCCCAAAATACATAGTCATCAAACAGCTCTCCATTTAGCAGGTACTCCAGCATTTCCTGTTCTGGTTATTTAGATATCTGAAAGCAAAAAACTAAGTAATTGGCATGTAGATGTTTGCACATAACCTCATTTGTTAGACTTACGAACTACCATTACTGCCTCACACTGAGGCCATATGGACCCACCACTTTTTTAGCTCATAGCACAATAATGCATATCAAGTTGTTATTGCAAGATAGTTATTTATTATCCGTGGTACACCTACTATAACAGTATATTCTTTAAAAATGTAAATATTAGAGACCTACCTCAAAATTATTGCATATCTCGAGCAAAACAGTTGACAGCTATGCATTACACTTCCAAGTGGATAATGAAGCTCCAGGAAGCCTTATACTCGCATGCTCTGGCTGATGCTGCCATCTGTATCCAAGGAAAACACTCAGAAATGCAGTGGTACCATGTGGAACAACTGGGATTAGAATGCCAGCAGCTGACTTCATCAGCTCATGTATTGGAAAAAATTATTTCTTGACAGAAGTCTCTTATGCAATGTGCACATGAAGTGGGACTTAGTAGTACAAGTGTACAACAAATTCTGAAGGCTGCTAAGTAGAAAGTGTACATTGCACAATTACTGCATGAGAATAACAAAAATGATCCTGATCGTCTAATACAATTTTGCAAATTATATCAGCAGAAGAAGAACAATTTGTGATGAAGATACTGTGATTGCATGAGGCTCAGTTTAAACTGAATGGAACAGTGAATTGGCATAACTGTATTTATTGGACACCAGTATATTGCATGTTCATGTGGATCTGATGTTTAATCTATCAAGGGTTCATATCTAGTGAGGATTATTTAGGGGCTTAGTGGGATTCTTTTCCTCTGATACTTCTGCCACTGGAAAAGCATAACTGGAAATTTTAGTTAATTGATGGAAATTGATAATTTCCTCATACTAGCCATATATAGGCTAAAGTTTTTGATAGGTTGAGTCAACATGAAAAATTCAATGCCATGGCCGGGATTTGAACCATGGATCTCCTGGTTTCCGTCCAGTCACTCTAACCCATTGAGCACATCGGCCTTTGGACAGAAACCAGGAGATCCGTGGTTCAAATCCTGGCCATGGCTTGAATTTTTCATGTTGACTCAATCTATAACTGGAAATGTTTATATATTAATTTTACCAGATGTAGGTGTATTTTATGAGGTTGACAAGGTCATCTCCACAATAAGGTCAACATAGCAACAGGATGGGGTGGCGCTACACTTCCACCAAGCCATATGAGCCTTCCTGGATGACAGTTTCAGTTTGTAAGAACATTGAATTGGATGAAGGGGAGCCATTGACTATGAATAAACTACAACATTTAGCAACACATGTCACTTATCTGTTTGGTCAATTGTCTAAATCCTCAGGACCGGTTTCGTGATGTTTTCCTCATGAAACTGGTCCCGAAACTTACCAAACAGGTAAGTGGTGTGTGTTTCTGTGTTGTAGTTTATTCATAATACTTGGCTTGCTTCACTGTCTTTAGCTTCAGTTTTTTACAAATAATGGGAACCATTGAGTGCCCCCCATGGTCAAGATCTTTCCCATATGGACTTTTACTTATGGGGAACTATGAAAGATAAAGTTGATCAATGTAAGCCATGCACTGTGGAGAGGACGTTCATCAGGAGGTTATTTTCACATGTACAGTAATCTCCGTTGAACCATTGACAACATAGCTGCAGCAATTGCTCATCGTTCTGTTATGTGTCTGGCTACCAACAGTGATTACTTTGAATATTTATGGTAGAAGAGAAACTTAAGTACATTGCTCTTTTGTTGAATTTTTTATAAATATCAAGTGGCTGCTTAACTTTTTTTTTTGTAAGTTAATGCTTAGGTAGTAATCTGTTTATTTTGCAGAAATTAGAACAACTTAGGCCTCAGGACAAGACGCAGGTGACAATGATCGTTATATGGGTTATGGAGCTCTTTTTAAACCAGCTGGGAAGTATAAGGGATGAAGGAAAGGAAGACACCCAAGAGTATTCTAATCTTCAAAAAGAACTGGATTCATTTTTACTACGACCCCAAGTTATGGTATGTTATTTTCTCACACAGTTGTTTAGATTTGCCATTTTATTAATGTCAACATGATTATTAGCATTTTTAATATCCTGTTTAGGAATGTGTGAAACAAAATCGTGGCACAGTATACGATCTGATGGCAAGTCATGGTGACAAGCATAATCTTATAAGACTGACTATTTTGAATAAGGACTTTGAAAGAGTTATTAGACATCACATCTATAAAAACAACTACCTTGAAGGTAATTATACAACTTCTAAAGTATCTTAATATGTGATATGTTGGTAGCTTTCATGTGTGTAGCAGCAGTGTATGTAATGACATGGCAGCAAGCTAATTTAATCGTAGAAAATAGATGTATATATACTTTCCTACTGATATTTGCAAATATTACACTAATTACAATATTAACAAAATACTAAAATAAATTTACACTAATCCACATATTAAGTCAGATGATAAATTACTATATTAAGTCACTGATTTCGTGAAGTCTCAAAACACATTGGTTGTCTGAGTCCTTCTTTCTGTTTACATAATGTCTAATAATGTTTATTATTTTGGTATAGTTATGAATAACAGCATTGTTAAAATTTGACATGAGTGTAAAGTTTTAATTTTTAATAAAGTATGGCTCAATAAGTCATTCATTACTTTGTTGTGTGCTTACTAATTTGCTTAAGTCATTTATTTATTATTCAAATTTTAATAAAGTTATGTTATAGTGATATTATAATATGATACCATATTGATGTTTCAGCTTTGGAAGTATTGAAGAGTCAAAACAAGAAGGAGTTATTCTATCAGTTTGCACCACCTCTTATTCAGACTATACCTAAACAGACTGTAAATGTTCTTATTAACCAAGGTCGAGGATTAAGCCCAGCGAAATTGCTTCCTGCTCTTGTTACTATTGAAGATGAACAGGTTAGTTGAATAAATGTATAAAAACATTTTCATTGAAGTTTTTGCATTTCCCATATCATATAAGCTCAGATGGAAAATGTAATGAAAATATATGACAATGTAATGTATACTTGCCAAGTGGAAAACTTTAGAAAGTTAAAACATTGGCCCATTTGGATGATATGTGTGCTTTTTTACTAGCACAGACCAAATTGTTAGAAAAATCGGTTGTATTGTTCAAGGATAACCATCCTTAGTATCACAACCAAAATAATATATGTATATGACTGGACACAAGATGTTTGGAACAGACGTAATAATTCATTTTATGGGATAGAAGATACCACTCTTTAAAACTTTTTTATTATTTATTTTATTTAAAATCTGGAACTCTATTTTCCACATATAACCTTGTATGATTCTCCACTTTTCCCACATGTAGGTGATTTATGGCAGGACAGTTGTTCTTTTGTTTGCAGTTATTCATGCAATCACTGTCAGAAACATGAACCTATAAAATTCTTTAACAGAAACTACCATAATGTCCAATTCAAAGTATTACTTACAAGCATTTTGCCTAGGAAACCCAAATTTTGATAGTCTCTGAGAGTGTTACTGAATTTCAGAGTAGAAGAATGGAGACATCCTGTACATTCTCTTCACCAAAGACCAAACTTCTTGTGCTTTTGCTGCCTTATCTAGTTTCTGGCTCTTTTGTTTCTGCAATCTTAGTTTTTATGTCTATCCTATGCAAGTGTGTGTTTTGTAATTTACGTCCTCCAACATTATCATTATCAAACAATGAATGAAACTGTGGTCAAACGAACCCAGGCTGCATAGAGCTTAAAGTTACCCAACATTCATCTTTCAAGATAAGGAGAAGCCCGCCTCGGTAGCGTAGATGGTAGCATGTCTGCCTCACGTTCAAGAGGTCCCGAGTTGGAATCTCGGTCAGGGTGAGTTACCTGGGTAAGGTTTTTTCTAGGGTTTACCCTTATCCTGCATGACGATGTCGGGTAACTCTAAGCTCCATGGATCCTGGACTCATTTGAGCATCATTTCACCCAATTCATTCACCGTCCGATATAACTTAACGTTGGGGCGGACGTAAATTAAAAAAAAAAAGGTAAGGAGAAACTCCGGAAAAAACCTTATTCAGGTAATTCACCCTGACCAAGGTTCGAACTCAGGACCTCTTGAAAGTCAGGCAGACATGCTACCACTTACACTACAGAGGTGGGGATCTTTACTACCCTGAAGCCATTAGGTTTGTCACTCAAAAGCACATTGTCAGGATTTCATCAAAAATACATATTTTAGGGCCCCCTGAATATAAGAAAAAAGCATTTTTGAAAAAGGATCTTTCTCTGTGTGAGTGTGCATGCATATACCTTCCATCTCCATGCTTATGGAAACTAAATGTGAATAAATATCTGAGCTATGTATAATAATATCAGTATCTTTAAAGATGCAACATGAAGATTTTCAGATCACCTCCACCCCAAATTACCTTTCACATGGAAATATTCTTTGATTTTCCCAAAAATGTTTCTTAATAATTTTGATTAAAATACCAATTATTAGGCTGTTTACATGAAAAATAAAATGTATATTTTGACTGTTCTGTTAATAACTGTGAAAGGAATTTTTTTATGACTGTTTAAAGACAAAATATAATATGCTACACAAAAAAATTGTAGTTGTCTGTAAAACAATTGTAGTTGTCTGTAAGTCCTTGTTATCAAGGACTTTTTTTTTTTTGCATCTACCATTTCCAAGTTATTCAGGGCTATTCTGTAACTTCTGGTTGAAGCTGAACCACTTGTTAAAGCTGCTAACAACTGGCTATGCACATTTTGTTATTCTGTAACATCGTAATCATAACATCTTGTTGAGAGGAAGAAAGTTATGGTTAAGGATAACAAGAGGCGAGACCGTGTTGTTAGCAGCAGCAATACTACAGCTTGGTTAACATGAGGTGGCAGCTAGCTGCGCAGTAGAAGAGGGGCAACCAGGAGAGTGGGGGTAGTACTGGCAGCCACATGCGTGCAAGAGATAGGAGAAATCGCATGCATCTTACCTTGAGGCTGGTTTCAGGCAACAGAAGTAGCACTAGGAGATAGTTCAGCCGCAGACTGAGGAGGTTTTCTTCCGGAAAATTCCCCCCTTCATCTTCACTAGAAAACTCGGACAACTCACTGCTTTCATCGCTGTCATCTCCTAGATGAATGATGATTTCCTGTCCTCCATCCAGCAAACCTTCATTGCGAATGAATTCATGTTCAATCTGAATGACGTGTTGACATCTTTTCTGCCAATCTTCCGCAGAAATGTCAGCAAACTTCTCGTCAGCTAACTTAATGACGTCATCCATTTTGAATGTGACATTTCTTTCTGCAATCCAGTTGTTTACAGTAGCCCAAATCAGTTCGATTGGATTTAACTCGGGATGATAAGGTGGAAGGCGTAAAACTGTATGGTTATGTGCATGAAGAAAACTGCCTATTTTGTACTTGGGGATTTTGGGTTTGAGAGAGATGATCATATTGTAAATGTCGGGTTTGTACAGGGAGGAGAAATCAATGTTTGTAAAATGTTCCATGGAGAGGTTTTGTTTCAGCCACGAAATCATTGTATCTCTTCTGGAACTTGCAGTGGGCGCCTTATTAAGGATCACATTGTGGTAAGGTGCATTGTCAATTACTAATACGGAATTTTGGGGAAGATTAGGGATCAGTCTTTCTTTTATCCACTTCTCATATTTGTATAGTTCATGTCATCGTGGTAGTCACCAGTTTTCTGCTGGCACTTGAACCGAATATACGTGTTAGGGATAAACCCTTGCTCATCTCCAGCATGCACGATGATAACATGCTGACTTTTGGATACCGGTGCTAAGAGGCTGTGGAAACTGTCATCACTACAAGCATACGGAGTAGTGTGAGATGAATGGATATACGTCTCGTCCATATAAATTATGGGACGGCCCTCGCTTCTATATTGCTTCATCATTCTGAGATAATGGAGGTGCTTAGTTCTGATGTCGTGGCGCTCCATTAAAATTTTTCTGTTCTTTTTTGTCCGTTTCCTTGTGAAACACAGCTTTCGGAGTATTTTTCTTAGTGTGGATACGCTCCCTTCAAATTTTATCGAATCCTTTAATTTAGCATGCACTTTCCTCAGTGTCAGTCTTTATTTATGAATTATATAGAATTCGTTCACGGTTTGGCGCACTACTGTCTCATTAAAAGTATCCAAACTGGCACGAAAAGACCTCTTTGGTCTCTTTTTGTGTGGTGTGGAGAATGAAGTCGAAGTACCACAATTAATATTGTTACCCTGGCGGTAGACTCGCGAAGCCGATGAATAAATGATGGCCGGTGGAGATTCGGGAAACTTCGGGGCCGATCGTTACCGGAAGAAACAGTTGAGCGTAGTGTTTGAAAAATAAACAGTTTTGAGGTGATCTAGCAATTTTGTAATGGGAAACGGTGTATTGCTAGGAAAATAAAGTGTAGTTTTTGCGTTTGTAACCTCGTCTTGTTATTTCACGAACCCACAGTCACAACTGGTGTCAGAAGTGGAACATACGACAATGGAAGCTGCATTGGCAAAGATTTTAGAGAAAATGGAAGAAATGAAGACGGCAAATGAAAACCTCGCTGCAAAAACAGAAGTGGCAAATAACAACCTGGCCGCGGAGTTGAAACAAATAAAGACCGAATTGACCACAGAAATGAGGGCAGCGAACGACAGCCTGGCCACGGAGATGAAAGCGGCAAACGAGGCCCTTGCCGTGAAGTTTGAAGAACAGTTGGCCGGCGTGAGGGATAACGTGACGGAGCTGGGCAAGCGGATGGGCCAAGTGGACGACGCGTCGAGGACCTGGCGAGCCGCGTTGACGACCTGGAGGGAAAGGCCGACACCAGCGTCAAGTCCCTGAACGCCATAGTAGAGGACGTCGTCGGCAGGAAACTGAAGGATTTGAAGGCCGACGCGCCGGGATGCGACACAACATCTGCGCGCGTCAAACCGCCGAAATATGGCGGCGCGTCAACATTTGTGGTCTTCCGCCGCCAGTTCGACACAGTGGCCAAGCACAACAGATGGTCACCGGAGGAGGAGGCCACACAGCTAATAGCCAGCCTCCAGGGACGGGCCGCGGCAGTCCTAAACGCGGTGCAGACAACGGCGGCGCCCAAGGACATCTGGGAGGCCCTGGAGAATCGTTTCGGGAACCACCGCTTAGCCGCAGCGTACCGCAGCCAACTAAAGGTAAGGTCACAGCAGCCGGGGGAGACGCTGCAGGAGTTAGCCATAGCGATTGAGCAGCTAGCTAGCAAGACCTTGGTTGACCTGCCACTGGAGTTCGTAACCCGGGAAGCCGCCTACAACTTTGTCGACGGGGTACGGGACACGGAGATTCGTCGGCGCCTAATGCTCAGCGATTATAAAACCATCCACGAGGCGCTGACAGCGGCATTAAGAATGGAGGCGGCCAAGGTAGCATCTATCCCGACGTCGAGAACGAGGAGTGTCCGCTACGTCGGAGACAGAAGACCAACTGAGGGACGCCGGCGAACACCTAGTGGCCTGTTTTGGGGGTGTGGACAGCCCGGGCACCTGCAGAGAGACTGCCCACACCAGGAAGGGCAGCTGGAAGAACGAGTGAGGCCCGGCGTGGAGAGGGACACGTCGGTGCCATTACCACCATCCCCTCGAGTGACGTTGCGCGCCGTCAGCTGGCGTATGGATGACAGCCTCATCGCGGACGGCTGGGTAAGAGGAAAGCCGTGCCGCGTGCTGGTGGACACCGGGGCGGCCGTGACCATCAGACCTGACGTGGCGAAGGGTTTGCCGAGGAGGAAGCCGAGCCGACCATATGAACTTGTGACGGCATCGGGCGACACCATGCCTGTGGAGAAGGAGGCCCTGCTGGAGCTGACCTTGGGACGGAGTGCCGTACGTCTGTGGGTGTTCGTCGCGAAGGTGGCTGAGGAGGTGAGTGAGTGTGTGGTGTTTTAGGGCCCGTCGACAACAAGGTCATTTGGGCCAGCTGAGGAGGTGATTCTGGGACTGGATGCCCTCAGGAGCCACGAGGCGACGGTCGACGTCGGCAGGAAGGTCCTGAGGCTCAACAGAGAAGAGGTTATACTCCGAGGTGATTCTGGGACTGGATGCCCTCAGGAGCCACGAGGCGACGGTCGACGTCGGCAGGAAGGTCCTGAGGCTCAACGGAGAAGAGGTTATACTCCGTCAACCAGAAGAGCGCTTTGGAATTTGCAGGGTCATCTTGAACGAAGACGTGGTTGTCCCCGTGAGGAGCGAGGTGATGGTGACGGCGCGACCGAAAGGCCAGACAGCACGTTGGGTCCAGAGGCAGCAGGAGTACGACTTCACCTCGGAACATCGCAGAGGGAAGAGTCACGGTAACGCGGACGCTATGTCCCGAAGACCCTGTCCAGAAGAGTGTGACCAATGCACAAGAGTGGAGGGGAAGGAGCGTACCGCAGTTCGAGTAGTCACGGCAGTGCCTGCGGATGACTGGGATAGCGCAGGCCTGAGGAGGGAGCAGCTGGCGGACGCAGACTTGGGGCCACTCTTGAGGGATGTGGAGAACCTGGTGGACCACCTCCACGACATGCACAAGATGGCTCGCCAGAACATCCAGAAGGCGAGCGACCGCATGAAAACCCGATACGACTGGCAAGCCAACAGCCAAGGGTTCCAGCAAGGTGACCTGGTCTGGTTGTACCGCCCGACCCGGACCAAGGGACGCTGCCCGAAGCTTCAGCAGCCATGGCAAGGACCGTACCGTGTGGTGAAGAGGATTAACGACGTGGTCTACCGCTACCAGAAGGTGCCCCGAGGAAAAATGTTGGTGGTACACCTGGATCGCCTGGCCCGCTACGAAGGCGCTGTTCTGATTATTCAATAATTTCACAATTGTCACAACAACGAACATTTAACATTCATGAAAATGAAACATTCGTCTTCCTAAATATACACTGAACAGTTTTTAAGAATGTTCTCCAGACTTGGCAGCGCTTGCCGACAAAAGTCCTAGACCCAACTAACTCGCTCCGGGAAGGGTACTCAGCCATGACCTCCCAGTAGAGATGGTGGCGCAACCAAACACTAAACAAAAGACGAGCAAGTCACTACCACTGCCCCTATAGGGAAGTCAGACAGTTACATGAAACATAAGCCTCTGTGCCAATCGGACTTTGTAGCTCGCTTGCATTCCAATTGTGCATTCCAATTTGGTCTGTAGAGAGCAGACGTCTTGAAGTGATCGCAACGCAAAGCATATGAATGTGCAATGACTCACTCCAGGTGCTTAACAATATGGTTGAGAAGATCCGTTGCCATAAGCGTGGTTACAGAATATGAAAACCCACCATATTTGTTCATGCTCAGTTGTTCAACCATAACAATAATTGTTAGCAATATTCTTGACCAAAGTTACAGAATAGCCCTGATTTGCTGTTAGCTGGTATTGTTCAATATTTAAAATATTTTTCTGTCACTTGTTTCTTGCAATGTCATGGAAAGATGGAATTTCAAGGGCAGCATGAAGCAACTGGCTTTAAATATTTTGGTTTGGTTTACTGTAACTCCCTTAAACATACGGAGTATTATATAATGGAACTATTTCTGCAGTGGTTTATCTGATTAAGATGAAATAGATATAATCCCTAACTAGGTAAAACATATCACAATTTTTGGAAATTTCCATCAGTTTCTTTAAAAATAAGTGAAGTTTTTGTTACAAATAATTATATTTGTGTATATATAATCTACTGCACTTTGGCCATTTTTGTTGACAAATGTGAAATTCCCTTCTAAGTACGACTTTTTAAATCCATTACAAATCATAAGATTATTTTCCTAGTACAAGCAACCCAACGTATAGGAGTTAAGACCATCTATATGTTCCAAAGGAGACAGCCGCAGATATGACCACTGCAATTAAATGTAACAAACAAAAATATAAAATTAAATAAATAAAATAATAATAATAATATTATTATTTATTATTATTATTATTATTATTATTATTATTATTATTATTATTATTATTATTATTATTATTATTATTATTATTATTATTATTATTATTATTATTATTATTATTATTATTATTATTATTGTTATTATTGTTATTATTATTGTTATTATTATTATTATTATCATTATTATTATTATCATTATTATTATTATCATTATTATTATTATCATTATTATTATTATTATTATCATTATTATTATTATTATTATTATTATTATTATTATTATTATTATTATTATTATTATTATTATTATTATTATTATTATTATTATTATTATCATTATTATTATCATTATTATCATTATTATTATCATTACCATTATCATTATCATTATCATTATCATTATTATTAATTTTCCTCACCAAAATCTGTTTTCTTCCTTTACTGTTTATAACTTTGTCTTTGCTGTGACTTTCCTGTACTTCAGACTCATTATCATGCTCTTTAATTGGGTTGTTCAACCTGTTTCAGCATTGGAATCACTTAAACTTATTATTCCCGCTTCATCATATTTATTTCTGAGCTCCTCTGCCTCTACTTGCTTTGCTTAACAGGTTTGTGTCAGTGTTCAGATGTTGTTGATGGGTTATAAATCATAGAAATAGAAACATAACTGCATATCACATAAAGAAACCATGGTACTGATTCATTTTACAGTTCTTTTTCTTCTTTCACTTTGAGTCCCTTTCTTTCCTTAGAAAACACTTTAACACCTGATGCCCAACTCTGTTCTGATTTTTTAACCCTTTACAATATAGGAGTCAAACCCACGTATTTCTACTTTGTTTTACTTTCTAACCATGTTTTAACTACCGTTATCATATCACGTTTTAGTACTTGCTGGATTTCACCAGGTTGGTCTTGTCCCTGCCTGCACTTCCTACAAGAGTGGTCCCAAGTCTGCGTTTACCTTTTCTTTGCGTTTACCTCCAGGTTAGTCGCCTGCAGTCTCTGTAACACCTTGCTCGGGTTGTCGAGATGGTCTTCAAAAGTCTTGCCGACGATAATGTCCAGGTATAGCAGGCAGGCGTCATAAGTCAGCCCTCTTATCATTGATTCCATTTGGCGTGGTTGGTGCGTTGCAGAGACCAAAGGGTATAACTATGAACTGCCAAAGCCCTTGGCCTGTCGAGAATGCAGTCTTTTCCTTGTCTCTCGGATCTAGAGCCACCTGTCAATTACCCGACTTCAGGTCCAGGGTCGAGAACCACTGTGCGCCAGCTAGCGTGTCCAGGGTGTCGTCAATCCGGGGTAAGAGGAAACAGTCCTCCCGGGTGACAGCGTTCAGCTTCCTGTAGTCCACGCCGAAGCGTAGCTCGCCGTTCTTCTTTGTCACCAAGACTACTAAGGGCTGTCAGACTCTTCAATCACTCCCCTGGTTTTCATGTCCTCTAGGATATCCCGTACCGCTGCTTGTTTTGCCTGCGTGTTTTGCCGAATAGGCCAGGCACTCCGGTGTCGATGCAGTGAAGCACTTTGACCATGTGGCCGTAGTCACTGTTACCTTGGCTGAAGATGCGCTGGTATCGCCTCAGCAGTTGAACTTTCTCCACTTGTTCTGCGGTCAGGGGGTTGGCGGCCCTCTCCAATAAGCCTTTCAGCCGGGGCCCCAGGTGTTGCGTCGGTACATGGCTTCTGTGTCTTGTCGATTGCGGTTACACTTACCACGGGCTCGCACGTCCCCAACTCCATCCCGGCCTGGATGTCGTTATCGGTATCTGTGGGGTTGAGTAGCTTCTCTGGCACCTCTCGACTACCTTGGCTGAATATGTGCTGGTATCGCCTCAGCAGTTGTTGAGCTTTCTCCAGTTGTTCTGCGGTTAGGGAGTTGGCGGCCCTCTCCAATAAGCCTTTCAGCCGGGGCCCCAGGTGTTGCGTCGGCACATGGCTTCTGTGTCTTGTCGATTACAGTCCACGGGCTCGCACGTCCCCAACTATATCCCTGCGTGGATGTCGCTATCGGTGTCTGTGGGGTTGAGTAGCCTCACTGGCACCTCTCGGCACGGCAGCAATGTCCTGGCTACACATAGATAGCCCGTGCACAGGCGTCTTCTGGTCCAACATCATGTTCATCGTCCGCTGGCCTTCCAGTCGCGCAGTCACCACCACCTCGCTTCTCGCGGGGACAAATACGTCTTCCCTCAGGATGACCTTGCAAGTTCCCAGGTGTTCTTCGGGTTGCCGGAGTGTCACCTCTTCTCCATTGAATCGCAGGATCTTCCTGCTGACGTTGACCGTCGCCCTGTGGCTCCTGAGGGTAGTCATAGTGTCAGCTCCTCAGCCACCTTCGCGACGAACACCCACTGACGCACGGCACTCCTTCCCAAGCTGTTGCGGGATTTCTATGTTGAAGATGGGATGTACGTTGACTGTTTTGAAGACCCAAGTCGAGAAGCCAGATATAACAGGGTTAATTCGTTGTATTTTGAGTTGTTTCTTGACATCTAGTTTTCAGGTGTGGTTCGGAATAAGTTTCGGAGAAGTCAAATTTTGTAACAATTTGTTTTATTTGGATTAAATTTTACTTGAACTTCCTTTCCCAGTCACTTGCAGGTAACCTCCAGCCTATTGATAAATTCCTACTATATATATATATATAAAACAGTTCCAATTATTACATAACACTCTTTACTCCTGTACGACTATTCTTCACTTTCCAGATTACCGAACATCTCTACCAAGATTATTGATTTTCCGTAACTATCGTTACTCCTATCTTACTTTTGTGATTGGCCGATTTAATTCCACGTCACAACATTACGTCATACAATTATTACTACGGCCAATCACAAAATTACATGTATTTTTACTTAAATAAAATTACTAAATAGATTTACATCATCATTTTTTATAAACTTATAAACTTTTCATACCTTTTCTAAATATAACTCGAAACTACTGTTACAAAGCTCAGCTTCAGCAGAGCCTCCTTCTCCACAGACAAGGTGTCGCCCGAAGCCGTCATAAGCTGGTATGGTCGGCTCGACTTCCTCGTCGGCAAACCCCTGGCTACATCAGGTCTGATAATGGTCACGGCTTTCCCGTTGTCTACCAGCACGCGGCACGGCTTCCCTCTCACCCAACCGTCCACGATGAGGCTGTCATCCAAACGCCGGTTGACAGCGCGCAGTGTCACTCGCGGGAATGGTGGTGATGGCGTCCACGTGCCCCTCGCAACGATGGCCTTTACTCGTTTTCTGGCTGCTCTCCCTAGTGTGGGCAATCTCTCTCCAGGTGTCCCAGCTCTCCACACCCCCAACACAGGCCACTAGGTCTTCACGGGCGTCCCTCGACTGGTCTTTAGTCTCCCGTGTAGCAGAAACTCTTGGTTCGCGACGTCGGGGTAGCCGTCACCTTGGCCGCCTCCTTACTTAATGCTGCCGTTAGCGTCTCGTTAGCACTGAAAGCAATGAAAAGTATAATTAATAGTTGGAAAAGTTTCCTTCTAAATAAAATACAAAGTTTTATAGAAGAAAGGAGGAAGTACTATTTTATTTTAATTTATAACTAAATTATCATTTCCCATCTCAGACCGCCCCTGAAAATAAGAGCGGAATACCAGAGCAGCTGTGGAACTACTAGAACTCAACAACTAGATTTTCAACGAGGTTCATCATTGTCTTTTCCTCCACAACTCGTTTTCAGCAACACCAAGTCGTTAGATGTACATTAAATTGAGTCTATTCTTCTAGCTGATTTTTGAGAGTTCACAATCTGTAATTATTTCACTCTAAATACTTGTCATATTTGTAGAAGTGGTGCTTTATGGTTTTAGTTAATTGCAAAGTTATAATGAAACCAGAGTAAGTTGATTGTATAGAGTTCAGAATTTGTCATTATTGCACTCCAAAAATGTCAGTCCATGTCCGTGATTTTTATAGAAGTTGCAAATTTTACGAACAACTTCAGGTGATTATTCGCAATCTTCTCGTTGGTAGTAGGCCAGTTCCCTCCATTGTTTGTTACACTGTTTGCTAATTCTAGTCTTTGTTTATTAAGTCTCTTGCAATTAAATATTATGTGGTTAATGGTCTGTTCTTCTTCTCCGCAAGGACAGAATGGGTTATTTATTATTCTAAATCGGTAGAGGTATGCATTTAATTTTCCATGGCCAGTTATCATTGCAGTGAATTCTGTGGATATTGGAATCTTTTGACGCAATCTGTTTTTCACTAGTGGAAAGAACGCTTTAGTCACAGCACCTTTCGTTGTGTTCGTCCAGACTTGTTGCCACCTGTTGAGTCCATTTTCCTTCGCTCCTTGTTTATGGCCAGTGGGAGGGGCAGGAGAGTTATGCCCTTCCATGGAGCAGTACTGGCTGATGTCACGAAAGCAGAAGCAAGTCTGTCATGAGAGATTAATGCATCTTCAGGGACAGCCATTAGCTATATGAGTCATATTAGTGCGCAGATATCATTTGAGACTATTCTAGAATGTCATTCGAGAACATTTGGCTATTGGAACAGTCTCCCATGTCCAGCGGATATATAAGAACCAATACAAGACCTAGTGGAGAGAATCTAGTTTCAGAGTTGTTTGTGAATGTTTCAAGCTTTGAGTGGTAGTCAGTGACCGCGGCTTCATGGTGAGGAATTAATGTGCAGTGGAACAGGCACTGAAGCAGTTTACAAGCAAATTTCAGAGTTGTTGTGTTCGAAATTGGTGTGCAGCTCTGTATGAGAGCTAACAGTTGTGTATGTTAGAGACTATTAGCAGTATAAGTAGGTGCATGCTAAAGAGGGCTAAAGACACATTAAAGAGATGCATCAAAGTTTTGTGTGTGCGTGCACGTGCAAGCACATGGGTGCGTGCGTGTGCACATATCAGCATTGCATGAATGATTTTAGGTAAAATAAAGTAATTTAAAGTAAATTTTCATGTTTTGTGATGTAAGCTTTCAAACTTTCTTGGCAATGATTATTAAGTAGAGCTTTTCGGGTTACTAGCCGTGCAATATTTATAAGGTTGTTCGAGCCTTCGGCCATGTTTACTCTATGGCCTTCTTCAGGAAATGATTCAAGCATGGCCGAAAGCTTGAGCAACGTTATAAATATCACACGACTGGTAACCGAGAAGCTGTACTTAATTTCATGTTTTGTGTTTGTATTGTTTGTATCATAATATTGTGTAGATTTCAAAGTTATAAATAATCTTTTTTTAGTTGTCACTTCCCACTAAGTAAGGTTTAACATTAGAAGCAAGTAGAAAAGAATTAGAAAAGGGGGTGGAAATAGTAAGGTTGCTCATAGTCCCATTCCTGGCAGACCTATTTGTGAGATTCCTGGAAACTCGTATCCCAAGACATTTCCCACTATTTTCAAACATTATAATATATGGATTATATTTGGGTAATAATAAACAAGAAACAGCTGGATGTTGTGTTAAGACTACTTAATTTACAGAATCTCAAATAAAATTTTCCTTAGAAAAAGAGAAAAACAACAAAACCCCATTCTTAGACTTGAAACTAATAAGGAAACAAAAAAACTAGAATTTGGCATATATAGAAAAGAAACACATACAGAACATTTCATAAAATCGGATGGATACCACCCAAAACAACACAAGCATGCTGTTATCAACAGTTCAACTTACAGCGTGGTCAATGTCCCCTTAAACAAAGTTGAATATATCAAAGAGTACAATGATATAATTCACATTGCAGAATACAATGGATTCAGTGCTGAATTGTTCAGAAAGAAAATTGATAAATTCAAAAGACAACAGAGATGCAGACAAATAAACTCTCTTTCCCCAATCAGTAATAAAACTTCATACACAAAATTAACATACCATTCCAGAGCTATATACATTTTCCAAAAGGTCTTCAAAGAACAAAACATTACTTTGACTCCACAGAAAAATTCAGTGCATAACACCTTTGGAAGTCACATAATAAAAAAGACAAAACCCACAGACAAAACCTCAGGTATGCATCAGATAAATTGCAAAGGCTGTGACAACTTTTTCATTAGTAAAACAAAAAGGAATTTGAACATTAGGCTTAAAGAGCATTTTTAGGAACATCAAGAACAAAGAAATAGACAAATCTGCAGTAGTGTACCATTTTTGGAATGAGAATCATGATATAGAACAAGAAATTCGTTTATTAAAACATGTTCAGGGTCCAACTGCATTAACGACATGGGAAAAGATATTCATAAAGAAATATTAAGGAAAACTTTAATTTCAACAGCACCTTCGAAGAGAACTCAAACTGAAAGTTCATCAAGAGATGTCACTAATGCCTCCAAAAAGTTAAATCAAAATTCAACAGTCAAGAGTTAAGGATGTTAGGAAGGTACCACCAAAACACATGCTAGGTAAACACTAGTAATTTATGGAGCATGGAGTACTAGCTTGACTCAAAATATACTTATTTTCTCCATTATATCATCATCCTTGCTCATTAAGAAGTACTAGCTTCTTTAATTTTTCAAATGAAAGAGATGTTAGTGTGTGGTGTAAAAGACCAGTTGGAAAATACTCTTTCCTGTTGTGGAGGCAAAGCTACAATTTTCAGTAATTTATCAGTCATATATGCTGTCTAAACATTATGAATTCATGTGCCACCTTAATTCATAATTTGAGATTTTTATAAACAAAGAAAAGAAAGACAAAAACAAAATGAATAATTATTAAATCACTGAGATTTTTCGGTTAAGGCAGCTTGTATCTATACCTCTTAGTTCTCAGAGAGAAAGTTCTAAATTTCTCTCTGACACTTGACTGTGCAAGCTTCTAGTAAAACAAACCTTATTAAGAGGTTTGAATTATTTTGAAAATAGTTTGTGTTTCTCTTTTTTGTTTTGAAGAGGAGGAAATGCTTAGATGTAATTCAGTATTATAACTTTGACTTGATTTCTGTTAACAGCAATATGCATTAATAGTCACCTTTTCTTATACCTTTTATACCAAAATTCCTAACACTACATATTATGAAAGTTGTTAGCTGTTGTAACATACCAAGCTCACCACCACATATAACTAGAATTCCATATTAATGGGCTCTGGTTCTTGAATTTAGCATATGAACTGAAAAAAACATAAAAGTTGGAGAATTTTGTGTTAAGCCGCTTATTTCTTATGATTTCCATATATATTACTGTAATTAAATATCTTTCTTTACATGTACATGTTCATCCCTGGATAATGAATACTTACATCGTTTCTTTGTATCAGCTAACCACAGTGTGAGCAATACCAAAACACATTATCTTCTTAAGCCATTATGCTCATCACTATTTCTCATAAGTTTTGATTGTAGTAATGCCATTTCTGTATGGCTTAATTTGTGAATTTACAGGCTGGTGAGGCAGTTCGATACCTGGAGTTCTGCATACAATCTCTTGGCTGCCAGCAACAAGCAATTCATAACTACCTTCTTTCACTATATGCCAGACTGAAGCCAGATAAACTGATGATGTATTTGGATATACAAGGTATATAATTTTTATTTATTTATTTGTTTGTTTCTTTGGTTCTTTGTTTCTTTATTTCTTGGTTGATTGATTTAGTTAGTTATTTGTACTAAGCTTCTTACAAATAAAAAATACAAGGAATATAGTTAAGTGTTTATTCCAGACTGTTAACTCACCATATTGATTATACTACTTCTACTATACCGCTTCCAAAAATTAAAGGCATGTGAATGCTGGTCAATGCTTAAGCAGAGGCTGTTGCCAAGTGTGGTGCATGTACCGGCAGAGGTTCTGTATATATGTTTGTGCCATTATCGTCATTTGTTCCGGCGGGCGCATGAATATTTCACTTGGCGCCGGTTATGCGGCCAGCTGATCATGTGACTCACCAGCGCGCAAGAAAAGAGGCTTCTTCTTCCTTTTTAGTTACAGACATGTTGAGACATGTGATGTGCCTCGTTGTGTGGCTGCGTGCAGCTGTTGTTGCAATGAAAGAACCGTTTTAGTTTATCTCAAATATTAAATGTATTGTTGTCTTCTTCATGATTATTCACATAAGAAATGTAGCGTGTGCAATAAATTTATCTAGTGATATGAATACAGCTCTATCGAGTACAGTCCACAAAATCAGTTTCCTTGGTTACAGCTAAAACCAAGGTGGTCCTCCGCATTAAATTAAGCACGACACGAACATTGGTCCTTCACGGGCCGGATATTTATTGTGCAACGCAACAGTTTCTTCTGCATGGATGTACATCAGTGGGCCCCAGGACGCCAGGCATCGAGATCTACGCAGCAGATGATCAGCATTTCATTCGCAACGACGCAGAAGCCTGCATCGCAACACATTTCAGGTCAGAACATTCCTTTTCTTTCTCTCCTTTAAGCAAGTCTCATAACCATTCAATATGGAGCAGGATTTGAAAGCTCTTGTCAAAAGAAGGGGTATAATCAAAAGAGAATTTACCTTTGTTCGAAAATTTCTTGATAAATTACCGGAACAGGTCAACATTTTCATATTGAGAGCTAATTTCGATAACTTAAGTGAAATTTTGGACAAATATGAAGCTATTCAGACCCAAATTGAATCTCTTGTGGAAGCGGAAACTGAATTAGATATGCATTCAGAACACAAGGAGGAAACAAGAAACAGTTACATTGAATTGAAGGCTAGGTTAGCTGAATTAATACAGGATCATGAACAGCAAGAAAATGGTTCTGGACATTTGCAGCACATAGTGCAGTCGCAATCGTCACAAGCAGCTAAAGCTATCAAACTGCCTGTGATACAATTACCTAAATTTGAGGGTGATGTCACTCATTTCAAACATTTCTATGACACATTTACAAGCTTAGTGGTAAACAACCAAGCTTTAGATGCTATTCAGAAATATCATTACTTACTTTCCTCTCTCAAGGGACAAGCTCATTCACTAATACAGAACATACCTGTCACTAGTGAAAATGTTGATGTAGCATGGGAGCTCATATGCTCACGCTATAACAATACAAGATTAATAGCTACAGCTCATATAAAAAATTTATTAGCACTACCAGTAATGCATAAGGAAACAGTAAATGAACTACGTACCTTGCTCAACCATTTTCAAAATAACTTGAATGCCATTGAAGCATTAAAACTTGAAGTGCCTTTGCATGAAATCATTTTAATGCAACTTCTCCTAGAACATTTGTCTGACACCACACGCAGAGAATAGGAGAGTAAAATAGATTCTCAAAACTTCCATTCTTTGAAGGATCTTATGCAATTTTTAGAAGCAAGAGCACACTCTTTTGAATTGCTTGCTAACACTGCATGTAACAAGACAGTAGTTAAGCCTAAGACTGATTTACACTCTGCTAAGCCCAACAGCAGAGACAGTAAACACTCTTACTTATCCACGAGTGATCGTGTATGTCCATTTTGTCAGTGCAATCACATGCTACATAATTGTGATAACTTCAAAAACCTTAATGTGCATAAGCGTTGGACTTTCATTAAATCCAAGCGCCTTTGTGCCAATTGCTTTGCTCCTAATCACATATCAAGTAAATGTAATCGTGCCTCATACTGCAATTGTGGCTCATCCACTCACAGCAAGTTGCTTCATGATAGTAACAGAGAAAATGCTTCACGTGCAACTTCATCTAGTCCTGTAAATGATTCTACTAGAACGATTGACGTGCCATCTAGCTACTGTTCTTTTAAATCAAAATCCACACAGCAGGTTTTGCTTGCCACCGCACTAATGCAAGTGGAAGACAGATATGGCAATCTCATACAATGTAGAGCACTCCTCGACTCTGCCAGTCAATCCAATTTCATAACTGCAGATCTTGCGAAGCGCTTACAGCTTAACAAGGTGACAGCTGATACGCCTATAAATGGCACCATTTCTACGGCCACTCACCATGTTCAGGTCAATCTGAAATCTATGGTACCTGATTTTAAGACTAAAATTGAATGTCTAGTACTTCCTCGTATAACAGGAAAACTACCTTCCACACATATCAATTTGTGCAACTGGAATATTCCTTCTAGCATTCCATTAGCAGATCCTAGGTTCAACATTCCTGATGAAGTTGAAATCCTAATCGGAAGTTCCTTATTCTTCGAGTTATTGCATGGGAAAACCTTAAAGAAACAAGGACATCCTATACTAGCCAGCACAGCCCTTGGTTGGATAATATCAGGCACTATTCCAAGGTCATCATACAAGTACAAGGCTAAGTCTTCACCTCAGCATAATTTCTTCATCAGCACTGATAACCTTGACACACAGTTAAGACGTTTCTGGGATTTGGAAGAATTTCCTCAGCATGTTCTTACTAAGGAGGAAAAGGAGTGTGAAGAATACTATGTAAAAACAACCACTCGTAATGCCGATGGTAGCTTTACAGTTCGTCTACCCTTCAAGGAGGACAAAAATCGCTTAGGTGAATCTAGACAGCAAGCCATCAATCGCTTTATGCATTTAGAACGACGTCTTCAAAACGACATCACACTTAAAGAAGATTACACTCAATTTCTCTCTGAATATGAATCCCTGGGGCACATGAAGCAAGTGTCACCACCAAAGGAAGGCGAACCTTGTTATTATCTTCCGCATCATGCAGTTTTCAAACCTTTGTCTACTACTACTCGCACCAGAGTTGTATTTGATGCATCTGCACAGTCATCTTCAGGACTATCCTTGAATGATGTGCTGAAGTTGGTCCTACTATTCAGGATGACCTTACCTCCATAATTTTACGCTTCAGAACTTATCGCTATGCATTCTCAGCTGACATTTCTAAGATGTACAGGCGAGTGAAAATACATCCTGATGATCAAGATCTCCAAAGAATAGTATGGCGAGAAAACAAAGATGAACCTATCAAGGACTACGCTCTTACTACAGTCACATATGGTACCAAACCTGCATCCTTTTTGGCCATAAGGACTTTGCATCAACTAGCTTTAGAGGAAGAGGCTAAATATCCACTATCTTCTCAAGCTATCCGTGAATCCTTCTACGTAGATGATTGCTTATGTGGTCATAATGAACTACAGCAAGTTTTACATATTCAGAGGCAGCTACTTCAGATGTTAGACAGTGGCGGATTCCCACTTAGGAAATGGTGTTCTAATCATGAAGATATTTTAAAATCCATTTCACCGGAACACAGAGAGACACAACTTCCACTTTCATTGGATAGCAGTGAAAATGCGCATGCTCTTGGTCTCCTCTGGCATCCTGGAACAGATCAATTCCAGATACAAGCCAATCCATCTCTTCAGGATAATCTAAATTCTAGCTACACCAAACGAAGCATACTTTCTGTCATATCATCTATTTTTGAGTCCTAGTGAGTCCTATTGTCATAAATGCCAAGATGTTTCTACAATCTCTTTGGTTGGAAAAACTAGGTTGGGATGAATTGATACCATCTCACCTCATCCATCAATGACTAAATTTCTGCGAGACATTGTCCATCATTCATGCTATACGTATTCCAAGACACGTCCTAATCACAGGTACATTAAGGGGCATACAAATACATGGGTTTTGCGATGCCTCAGAAAAGGCTTATGGTGCCTGTATTTATCTTCGTTCTATGAACAGCTGCAATGAGGTGAAAACCAGACTTCTTTGCTCCAAATCTAAGGTTGCACCATTAAAGAAACAAACCATTCCTCGGCTCGAACTTTGTGGTGCTTTACTACTCGCTAAACTTTACAAGGTTGTAGCTAACCTTAAGCTGCAGACTTCACAGAACTATCTATGGACGGACTCTATGATTGTTCTAGCATGGATTAAATCCAATCCACACAAATGGAAGACTTTTGTAGCCAACAGAGTTTCACAAATACAAGAGTTATCAGAAACAACTGCTTGGCGATATGTAGCTACTCAAAATTATCCAGCAGATCTCATTTCTAGAGGAGTTTCGACTGAACCTCTTGCCTCAAATGACTTGTGGTGGAAAGGTCCTGGATTGGATCTCACAACCCTTTGCATCTTGGCCAGAACAACCCAAACGATTAGATATTCAAGATGCTACTGGGCAACGCACTACTGCATGCTTGATGGTCACTACAGAAAGTGATGATATCATTTCTCGTTTTTCAAAATTGTTACGCCTGCAGAGAGTGACAGCATACATGCTGAGATTTGCATTCAACTGTAGAAACAGCAACATGAGACGGCAAGGTCCTCTCTCAGCACTTGAGCTTCAACAGTCATTGCACTGCTGCATTAAACTTGCTCAACAATCAGCTTATATCACAGAGTTAACAGAACTTAATGATAAAGGACACGTTCCTACTAAAAGCTCATTGAAATCTTTGCATCCATTTGTCGACAATGAAGGTTTACTCCGAGTATGGGGAAGAATTGACAAGGCTGAAATTTCCTTCCAGTCAAGACATCAGCTCATCTTACCTCCTAAGCATCATCTTACCAAGTTAATTATTGAAAGTGAACATGTTAAACTTTTGCATGCTTCCAATCAGCTACTTACCTCTTCTCTTCGACAATGGTATTGGATACCGAGAATAGGAGAAACTCTTAAGTCAGTCCTACACAAGTGCCTGCCATGCTTCAAACTCAAGGCTAAGGGAGCTCAACAATTAATGGGCAATCTACCTACCTACAGAGTGACTCCAGCGAGACCTTTCCTACGAGTTGCAGTTGATTACGCTGGTCCATTCTTCCTACGTTATGGCCCGCCTCGCAGCAAGAGTCAGGTGAAGGCCTACATAGCTATCTTTGTCTGTGTATCCACAAAGGCAATTCACATTGAGTTGGTTTCAGACATGACTTCTGATGCTTTTGTTGCTGCCTTACGAAGGTTTACAGCTAGACGAGGATTGTGTAAAGAGATCCTAAGTGACAATGGCACAAATTTTGTAGGTGCTAACAACAAATTTAGAGAACTCAGACTACTTTTGCAATCTCGCAAGCACCAAGAGATTGTACAAGACTACGCTTCATCTTATGAATGCACATGGCATTTTATACCACCCAGCTCACCCCACTTTCGAGGATTACATGAGGCTGCAGTGAAATCTATGAAATATCATCTTCGCAGAGTAATGGGTACACAAGTACTGACCTATGAACAATTAACCACATTACTAATTCAAATTGAGGCTTGCTTGAACTCCCGTCCATTGCTACGCCTTACTGATGATCCTTTTGATACTTCCTACCTTTCTCCAGGTCATTTCCTCATTGAAAAACCATTGACTTCCATACCATCACCTTGTTCTGACAATCTGAATCAGTTACAGAAATGGCAACAGCTCCAAGATCGTCTACAACATCTGTGGCAGCGGTGGTCAACCGACTATCTACATTCACTCCAGCAGAGGCAAAAGTGGTTCAGTTCCAGTGAAAATCTTAAGGCAGACACCATGGTCCTGCTAATGGAAGACAATTCATCTCCTCTGCACTGGGAACTTGGAATCATCACTGAGACTCATCCTGGTGGTGATGGTTTAGTGCGGGTAGCTACAGTGCAAACTTCTAAGGGGAATATAGGCGTCCCATTGTGAAACTGTGTCCTCTGCCAGTTCAAGAACAACAGTGATATTTTTCATAGTGTGTCTATGTTAAATTAAAAAACTGTTCAGTTTTTTGGGCCCCAGTATGTTTGCGCCATTATCGTCATTTGTTCCGGCGGGCGCATGAATATTTCACTTGGCGCCGGTTATGCGGCCAGCTGATCATGTGACTCGTCAGCGCGCAAGAAAAGAGGCTTCTTCTTCCTTTTTAGTTACAGACATGTTGAGACATGTGATGTGCTTCGTTGTGTGGCTGCGTGCAGCTGTTGTTGCAATGAAAGAACCGTTTTAGTTTATCTCAAATATTAAATGTATTGTTGTCTTCTTCATGATTATTCACATAAGAAATGTAGCATGTGCAATAAATTTATCTAGTGATATGAATACAGCTCTATCGAGTACAGTCCACAAAATCAGTTTCCTTGGTTACAGCTAAAATCAAGGTAGTCCTCCGCATTAAATTAAGCACGACACGAACAATATAAGAGCGCGATTTGCATGCCAGTAAAGGTGCTGCCTATTTTACCCGTAATTAAACAACATATTAAATATTCCTAAAACATTAAAATCTTACCTTGACACACGTCACAGCAGTGGAGCAGCAAGCACAGTTTCCAATCCAGTAACTCATTTTCCAACTTTGTGGGTCTTTTCTGGAGGTTGAAATACAGGCATGCTCCCTTTTTCTAAGGATGAAGCTGCTTCACTAAAAATTCATGACACTCTGTGTACACTACCTACACCACAAGCTTTCACAGTTAATTGCAGGATTTTTTAAAAATCGACAGTTGTCCTATGTTCTGGATTGGAGAGCTTTTGTAAAAGCTTGTTCACATTAAATATAATTTTTCTGCCCTGAGAATGAATCACGTCACGTTTTTTATCGAAAAATCACTTGTCCTGGCTTCGAGGGACATGTTATGTACTCGGATCACAAACACTGTAGAAAAGATATGTGTATAATAATAATTTAATGTAATATTAACAATATTTCAGCTCAAATTTGACACACGACTTAACGATGCCATTCACTTTAGCAAAGTAACACACCACTACTCTGAAAATGAACTGAACATTAACTCAGTCTGTTTCAAACTGCTTGATTTCTATTTTCATATTAGATGCACTATTTACTTGTGCTTGAGATAATTGTTGTGATGAAGGAATGGTGTTTATCAGGTTCATTTGTGTTGAATGGATGGATGTTGGGTAACCATAACCATGTAAAGATAAAACGTGAATTTCTCGCATTCTACATATTGTAGAGACAGGATTTTTGTATGGTCATGATCAGAAAATATTTATCTGAGTGTAATTAATAAAGATAATGTTCTCAGTTCAGGTGCTTGAGATGTGTGCACCACATTTGGCAGCACTGGTAGGATGGGCAAGCTTAGAATTTGCTGGAGTCTGCAGTATGACCCATCTCTATATATCTTCAACTTTTGTGAAGATTATAGCTACACATTACTTTCCCTTAAAATTTTACCTTGTTTAGTTCTGTTTTCAATTCTATTTCTTTTTAACTTTAAACTCTTCATCTTTCATATAGTCTTAAATGAAAATTTTAATTAATGCAATCTTTCTATTCATTTTGAGTCATTTCACACTTGTCAATTCTTTTCTCCATAACTCTGTCCTTTTACATTCATATATTATGTGCTCTGCTACGTCTTTTCTCCTGTACATTGAGCACTGTTCTTGTGGAACATCTTTTAATTCTCTATCAGTTTATACACCTTCTGTTACCCACACTGTACCCTCTGTTTGTTATTTATTTAGTTTGTGAATATATACTACTCTCTCCAATATACTTTTTATTATAATGTAAGTTTCTATCTGTTTCCAATTACTACTTTTCAGCAAACAGTGTTTGTATTTCCATGTCTTCAAATTATGTCCTAACTCCTTTCCAAAAACCTTTTACATTGTTTTCTCTCTTTCTCCAAATTTCTGCCATACCATTGCCTTCCAGGTTACGTTGTATTTTTAGCAGATTTTTTTCATCTAAATTTAAAATTCTAAATAAAAAAGTAAGTGTTCTCTCCATGATCATACCTTTCCTTCCTATTCTACCTATTTCTGTTTGAACAAATTCCTTTACTGTGGCGTTCTCTACGGAACATCCTGTGAATTGCTTCCACAACTTCCCAACCACTCTAGATCCCAAACTTCACTTCCATATAAAATTGTTGCTTCTACTAATCATATTGTATATTTTTTCAAACTACCTGAGGTTAATATCCGCTATTCAATATTTACACCCTCTAGCTTCTGTGAATGCTCCTTTCATTTTTGCAAAATCCAACTTCTTCTGTTTATCCCATTTTCCATCCCATCTATTTTAACTGCTAAATATATACAATCTGTAACTGCTTTATATTTTTGGTTTCCTTTTTTCCTGTTTTCAAATTAACTTAATTTTGCCCCTTTCTTAAATACTAATATTTGAATGTTATCATGGTTTACCTTCAAATTCTATTTACTACGGTATTTATCTATTTGCTGCTAGGACTGTTTTAAGCCTATCATAGTTGATTCTATAACTAAAACATCTGCAATAATAATCCTGTATGGTATATAATTGTGCATTAGCCTTCAATAGAGGGGAACCAGATTTTATTTATTTTTAATATAAATAAGCTCTAAGTACATTACACATCTTAACATAAAAGCCTGAATATATTTCAGTTTTAAATTTTGACAAAGTAATAACACCGTGAGTGGCTTGCATTTTTAAGAAGTCCAGTTTGTCCATTCTGTGTCATGTTCTGGTAATTCCTTGATACTAACTCTAGATTTTGCTGTAGTTTGATATTGTTCCTATACAGTAGAAGACTGAAATAGTCTTGTCCAAAATACTGCAGATTTGGATTTAATGCAGGTAAAAATATGACTCCATTAAAGAATATTGTAGTTAATTATTTTATTATTATTATTATTATTATTATTATTATTATTATTATTATTATTATTATTATTATTATTATTATTATTATTATTATTGTTGTTGTTGTTGTTGTTATCATCATCATCATTGTCGTCGTCATCGTCATCATATCATTATTACTTGGCAAGTTGAGATAAAAATATTCTGCAAACAGCGGTTCTGCAGTATAATTTTCACCACCCTGTTCGTTACCACTGGCCAGTGCACTCCAGAAAAGTAATGAATAATACCACCATTCTTGGCCTTGTCTGTTTCATCAGCTCATATAATTCTGCTGATTGAAATCATTCACTGCACCTGGGGAAGGAAGGGGTAATGTACTGATGTTGTCTGCATCTTAGGGACAAGCCTTACTAACTCATGATTGCTTTTTGTGCAGCATGCTATTGCAGACATAATTAGAGTTTTACAATAAGGAGTGAGTATAGCAAGGGCGGCTGGTGGCTCTGAAAATTGGTGGTTCACAAAATTATCCATGCAACTTAATTTTTTAAAGTAACAAAATTTCTTTAAGCCTGTCACTACAAACTGCTCTACACACAAGTTAACGGTAATTCACAGCATATAACACAACATTCACATTTCATAAACACTCTAGAATATTTCTCGTATACATCGTTGTTAAAGTTCCTGTTAAAACATCTTGTTTTTGTTTTGACTATCTGTGTGATTTTTAGTTTCAGCGTGGGTCTTCCAAGTCGCTTAAGTTCAATTTTTTCTTCTAAGGTCATGTTTGAAAAAGTATGTGCTAAAAGACACTTTATGGAATTCATTGTTTCTTTTTATAACACAAGTTACCTGTATTTATATAAATATTTCTGATGCACAACTCAAAACATGGCAGAGCTAACAAAACACGGCACAAACAATGTGGCTATGTACTCGTAGGTTACATTTAACATAGGCGCAATAGATGCCACTGCTGTGATGAAAGAATGAGCAGGTTAGACATCCACTATTCTCTGGCAGCTAGGTTAACCAACCACATGCAGCCATACGCCCCGCATCGCCCCCCTACTTGCCTCGGCAAATCCTAGGTTTGTCCTGCCCTATACCTCCCCATTGTATGCCAGTGGTTTGCATCTGAGAGTGAACTACTTGGCACCTGCAAACAATACAGCGCACTCAGGTCCCCTGCACCAGACAAGGTCGAAATGAACTCCAAATGGAACATGTCATTACATTAAAGGGAGACCCAGCATTTTGGTTGTAGCGCAAACATGCTACCCCCTTCAGAAGCCGCCGCTGGAGTATAGCTAATTTATCAGACATTGATCCTTGCAAGAATTAATTATGCCATCATTGTACTTTGTAAATTAGGATCTAAAACTTAACATAGAGTCGAGAAAATGTTTTAAATTAATGAGCATATATGAAGAAAGAAGCTAAAAGCAAAGAACTAGTTACATCAGACGATTTTTTTCAAAAAGATTCTAAAAGCTAATGTGCATATCAGATAACACAGGAATTTCAGAAAGAAGAGTAAAAATAATTGTTAAAGAATGCAAACTAAATGAAAATCAGCATCTTTGGAACTCCAGGTAAAAAGCATAGCATTCCAAAATGAGTATTAGAAAAAGATGACTTTGACAAATGTGTTATTAGAAGAAGGATTCATATTCAGGAAAAAGGTGCTCCTACATTAGCTAAATTGCTTATTATTTTAAGAGAAACCATTAATATTTAGGGCAGTAAGTCATCATTTTAAACAGAATAATGAGGAAACTTGTTTTTAAATGAAAAATCTCTAAAAGAAACAGAAAATTCCAATAGAAAAGCACGACATTCTTTGTAAACGTCCCTAGTGGAGAAGACAGTGCATGTGGTATTGAACAACTTAAATAATTTCATGTACAATATCTGCAATTAGACTGCATTAATACGAACAGATTTGCACAACTAATTCAGCCAGGTAAATTGTGTGGACATTTTTCTGCAAGGACTGTACCCCATTTCTAAGAAGTGTGTTATCTGAGCAGCATATGAAGCTGACACAACAATTTGCTTAATGTTGTCCACAACAAGAATGGCAATGAAGAACAATATGATGGTGAAGATGATAATGGTGAAAATGACGTGGAGGTGGAAAAAACATTCTGAATGTAGTGAAGTGATAACTCATTTAAACAATGTGATTCTGTGGATGGACTGGCAAAATGAATCAAACAGCATGTTTTTAAAGCAAAGCACATAAGATTGGTGTAAAATATGTACAGTAGAATAAAGATTGTTACAGACTGAAATACATCTTCCAGCATAACTGGTGAGTAATTTTAAAAGCATTGTAATATATTTACCTTATATACGAGAGTTTGATACTATTCTGTTATTTATTATTAGATGCATATTTCCCTTGTCTTAGTGGGTGGGATTGATTTTTGTCCAGTTGTGTCTTTATATATTGTGGTAATGTTATAACGCAGGGATAAAGGATGTCCCCCCAATAGCTGCATATTTCGGGCTTGTACTGTATATTTCTGTCAAAGGTGTCTGTGTATCAGCAGTTCAGCCAAGTTTTTCCACACATTTTACTCGCATTAGAGATCTTCGTTACAGTTGGCGCTTACACTTTCTTGTGTATTACATCTCACAATTAATAAAAATGATAAGTGACATAAATTTTAACAGATACAAGAGTTTTGAAGATAACTATAAAGAGAATAGGAGAAGAAAGTGATGAATTGATTTCATCTTAGTGTGAAATTGCAAGTGCTGGAATGTGGTGTAAAATAAACTATTGTGGGCCATTGCCACTTGCTTCACTATGTCATCTTTTCAAAAAAAAACAAAAAAACATTAAATTAAATTTCAGTTCTGCATTGGGGATGTCATGTACTATTTTTGTCAACTAATTGATGACGAAGTAATCCAAATTTTGATTACCAAGATCAATAAACATGCAACACAAACATGTCCTATTAGAGAAGAAAAGAACAGTAGATGAAATGCATCTGTTTATTCCTGTAACACTGCAAAACATCATAAAAGCCAGCATTCAAATGCTCTGGATGTAAAAGAGTTACATTAATGACATTAGTTTTTCAAGGTATTCTAAATTCCAGAGATTGTTTTTTCTGACACTGCCCCTATAATGCAGAAAGTCATCCACAATCCAAAGTGAATAAAGTATGGCCTATAGTGAGCTATCTATCTTGCAAAATTTAGAACTATATGTATTCCAGAAATAAATGTGAGCATGGAAGAAAGCTTATAAAGAATGACTGGAATGGCTCCACTATCTGCCTCAAGAAGCTGGATTTAGGGTCAAAGCATTCGTTTTATGTGAGTCATTTACTGAATACATTTGATACCTACTATTTTCATCAGCAATGACACTAAATTTGAAGAAGAATACAAAGTTGTGCAAATGTCATCATAATTTTTATGATACAAAGGAAACTCTTGCTAAAGAATGGGTAGTGCCTGACAATAGATGACCATAAAGACTTAAATGATGTGCAAACATGTGCAGAGTCCAAGAGAATTTCAAAGATGAATCTGAATAAGAAATTTAAAAAAACTGAGATAAATGAAGTGAAAACAAATATCAAGGTTAAAAAGTAACAAGACATGTGGTAATGATGAGTTACCAAATGAATTTTAGAAAGCATGATGCAAAATGATAATAGGTTACGGTTAATAGTAAAATTGTTTAATACAGTACACAGAAGGGATAGATTGCCAGAAAATTGGACAAAGGAAATTTTAGTACTCATCTATAAAGGCAAAGGAGATACAGAGAACTCAACAAATTACTGAGGTTTTACCTTCTAACATGGAAGGTATAAAAACAAAAATAAAAGACAGATCTTTAAGGAAGGATATAAATTAAGACAAAAAAAGTATTGGGAAGGAATTGACCTCAGCAGAGAAAACTCAATACTAAGGAGTAAGGCTCATTCATTCATTCATTCATTCATTTCATCCTTAAGATCATGTTTACATGATATGGAATCGTCAACATTTTACAATAGACTCAATAGTTCAGGAGATCAAGGTGAACAGAAAAAAAGTATTAGCAAAGGGCAAACAATCAATACAGATAATCAGTGCAAAATATTAAAAATGCATATTACATGGCTAGAAAGGATATATGGCATGGTGGTAGAAACAGAGATGTATATGCAGCAGAGATATGCTGGCAAGTAGAAAAATGTAGATGCAATAGACAGGAATTTTTGCAGAATAACCCTGGGGTTGCTAAGAAGTTGACGAAATGGAATAGCACAAGTAGAACTAGGAGGAGTGGGGATAAAAGGTAAAATGGTAGAAAGAGCTGTCAAATACTGGTTCAGAATAAGTCTGTTACAGGAAAGTGATACACTAAAACCGTACTTAGTTGTACAGGAGAAAATGGGAACTTTGATGCATAAGACAGAAAACAGTGGAATAAATAGGATAAATTATGGATATTTAAAAATGGAATAGGGGAAGAAAAATACATTGAAGTATGCAATAAACATGCCAGAATGGGGCATGCATGGACATTGACAGAGGTGTAATGATTTAGGTGGTCTAAGAGAGAGTAAAAGAAAGCAATGAAGCACTAGGGTGGAATTAAAATTACTTTAGGATTCTGACAGTTACCTTGAAGCACATGCTTTCATGAAAGCACGTGCTGATGGGGAAAGCGACGTTGCCGCTTATGAAAGCCTTGGCATTCGTGATGTTTAGACAGAAGCAAAAACTAAAACTACCTAATTTAAATTGTTGATATTTATATTTCTAACAAATGCAAACTGTTTTGAACAATACTGTGGTAAGGCAATGTAGAGATGAAACTGAGACATCGCTGAAAATTTTCACCTCTGTTTAAATTTGTTTTTCGTAATGCATCTGTCTTTGATTGTTTCTTAGAAAGCCGGTATTAACAACAAGCAAGAAAAACCTAATATGCCATTTCACATTAAATGTAATGGTTTATTCAACCATTTTTCTGAACATCCATATAATAGAATAATTTTTAAAATATTTGAGTTTGATTTATGAGTCACTATGTTTACACTCATACTTCACTTACTTGTTGTATAATTGAAACGTTTTCAAGATCATTTGATCTCATCCTCAGCTGTTTGGTGACTAAATGAACCTTCCTCTTCTTCCACTACTACGGACCTCCGATCACTCTGCCATCTGGTGTTAGGGGCACTAAGTTTTAATACTTCATTTAATGCCGGGATTTCAAAATTTATAACTTTATCACGGTTTTTGTTTATGAATATTGTTTCCCAAATATCCAATTCTATGGGTGTACTTAAAGGTTTTAACAGTTTAATGTTGTAGCCAATGTTGTGGTTTTCTGTCCAAAAATGGTGTGAAACTGCAGATTTTTCTGTTTGTTTCAACTTAATGTTCCTTTGGTGTTCTTTTTCCTGGTTAACAAGTTTCTCTTAGTTTTTCCTATGTAGCTTTTTTCACAGGTTTCACATTTAATCTGATAAATTCCTGATTTCAAATTGTTGGGGATTGTATTTTTCAGTGGTTTATTTAGCAGGTTCCTCAGACTGAATTTGTTTTGGGGTGCTAGTTTTAAGTTTAGTCTTTTGAAGATTCGTTCAAATTTTCTAAAAGCCCATGCATGGTAGGTGAATTTTCTATATTGCCAATTTGTGTTTTTAAGTGGTATGAGAGTGGTATTTTTTGATATCATCTTCAGTTTTTCTTTTCTCTTCATCATGTTCCTTATGATGGCTGGGTTGAATCCATTTAATACCACTATGTCTTTTATGTGTTGTTGTTCTTTCAAAAATTCATCCTCACTCAGTGGGACGTTGTATAGCCGGTGAATTAGACTTCTAAAGGCAGCTAGTTGATGTGAAACTGGGTTGTATTTATTTTTCTTTATGTAATTATCTATGTGTGTGGGCTTCCTGTATATTCCAAAATCTACACCATGACAATCTCTAGTTATCTTGAGGTCCAAAAAGGGTAGGGTGTTGTCTCTTTCTACTTCCATAGTAAACTGGATGTGATTATCTTGCAGGTTTAGTAATTTTAGAGAATCTTCTCTAAGTTTTTCCGGAATGATAGCAAAAACTTCATCAACATATCTCTGCCAAAATTTGTAAATCTGTGGGAAGGCCTTTACTATGTGTGTTTCAAAATAGCTCATGTATAGGTCTGCTAAAATAGGCGAAAGTGGGCTCCCCATAGCTAATACTTTTGATTGTCTGTAGAATTTTTGGTTAAACATGAATTAATTATTCCTTATGCATAAATCTGTAAGATTAATAATGTCATCTATTTCTCTGGGGTCCGTTGTAGTCTGGGTTAGCCATTTTTTGAGGAATGTAGGTATTTTTTCTACTAGAATGCCTGTAAAAAGTTCCTTAACGTCAAAAGAAACTAGTATGTGATTTTCTGGGATGTTGTTCTTCTGTAGGTGATTTATCAATTCTAAGGAGTTTTTTATTCCCAAACTTTGAAATTTGTCATATGATTTTAATTTTCTTACTAACCACTTTGCAATGTGGTACGTAGGTGAATTGATGCCACTGATGATGGGTCTCATGCTGTTGTCTTGTTTGTGGATTTTTGGCAGACAGCACAACCTTGGTAGTGTGGGGTTGGAAGATTTTAAGTTGTATTTTTCAGATGTACTTAATGTTTTTGTAATTGATAAAGCTCTATTAACAAGTGATACTTGGGGTTAATGTTTGGGAATAAGAAACTCCTTAGAATTGATAAATCACCTACAGAAGTACAACATCCCGGAAAATCACATACTAGTTTCTTTTGACGTTAAGGTACTTTTTACAAGCATTCCAGTAGAAAAAATACCTACATTCCTCAAAAAATGTCTAACCCAGACTACAATGGACCCCAGAGAAATAGATGACATTATCAATCTTACAGATTTATGCATAAGGAATAATTACTTCATGTTTAACCAAAAATTCTACAGACAATCAAAAGGATTAGCTATGGGGAGCCCACTTTCGCCTATTTTAGCAGACCTATACATGAGCTATTTTGAAACACACATAGTAAAGGCCTTCTCACAGATTTATAAATTTTGGCGGAGATATGTTGATGATGTTTTTGCTATCATTCCGGAAAACTTAGAGAAGATTCTCTAAAATTACTAAACCTGCAAGATAATCACATCCAGTTTACTTTGGAAGTAGAAAGAGACAACACCCTACCCTTTTTGGACCTCAAGATAACTAGAAATCGTCATGGTGTAGATTTTGGAATATACAGGAAGCCCACACACATAGATAATTACATAAAGAAAAATAAATACAACTCAGTTTCACATCAACTAGCTGCCTTTAGAAGTCTAATTCACCGGCTATACAACATCTCACTGAGTAAGGAGGAATTTTTGAAAGAACAACAACACATAAAAGACATAGCGGTATTAAATGGATTCAACCCAGCCATCATAAGGAACATAATGAAGAGAAAAGAAAAACTGAAGATAATATCAAAAAATACCACTCTCACACCACTTAAGAACACAAATTGGCAATATAGAAAATTCACCTACCATCCATGGGCTTTTAGAAAATTTGAACGAATCTTCAAAAGACTAAACTTAAAACTAGCACCCCAAAACAAATTCAGTCTGAGGAACCTGCTAAATAAACCACTGAAAAATACAATCCCCAACAATTTGAAATCAGGAATTTATCAGATTAATTGTGAAACCTGTGAAAAAAGCTACATAGGAAAAACTAAGAGAAACTTGTTAACCAGGCAAAAAGAACACCAAAGGAACATTAAGTTGAAACAAACAGAAAAATCTGCAGTTTCACACCATTTTTGGACAGAAAACCACAACATTGGCCACAACATTAAACTGTTAAAATCTTTTAGTACACCCATAGAATTGGATATTTGGGAAAAAATATTCATAAACAAAAACCGTGATAAAGTTATAAATTTTGAAATCCCGGCATTAAATGAAGTATTAAAACTTAGTGCCCCTAACACCAGATGGCAATGATTGGAGCTCCGTAGTAGTGGAAGAAGAGTAAGGTTCATTTAGTCACCAAACAGCTGAGGATGAGATCAAATGATCTTGAAAACATTTAAATTATACAACAAGTAAGTGAAGTTTGAGTGTAAACATAGTGACTGATAAATCAAACTCAAATATGAAGAATACTTCACTGTTAATAATGCTTCTGCTTTTAATATTTATTCATAATTTTTAAAATGTCTACATTCTGCTTATGCCACATTATATTAGCAAGTACAAAGCTGAAAGACTTTTCAAAACTAAGAATTCAGAATGTGCATTTTAACTTAAGTGTACCTAATGTAGGCTTAATACACAAGTTACATTTCTGAAAGCTTAGCATGTTCAGCTTTGCAGTGCCTTAAGAAAGATAACAGTAACAGTTCTTTCGACAACTTTATTAACATCTAAGAGGGGGGCCTCCATGTTCCCTCTCGTTTTCAAAATATTCATGCAGTGCATAGACCAGTTCACACGTTGTTCTGCTTTCATTGAACTGTCGCGCCCAGGAACCCACATTAGACACATCCATGGTACCATCACTACATGCCTCACTCAACTGGCGATGAATTTCAATAGGTGTCACCACGAAAATGGAGAAAACGAATGATTGCATGCTTTTCTTGCAATGTAAATGTTGCCATTTTGAGTATCAAAAACAGTCCTAACCCTCGTCGCTGCCACTAGAGTTCTGTGCGTTGTACAATGCTGCATTTCTGTCATGCATTCACAAAGAATCCACATATTAAAAAAAAAAAAAAAAAACAGAAGTTCTTATGTGGTCCCAGTCCTAAAAAAAAATAGGAGGTGTTATAACTTGAACGCACCTTATACATGCTTAGTTCTGCAGTCAGGAATGTGCAGACATGCAATAACCTTTTAAATACATTTTTCATTCATGTTCCAAGTATTGTACTCTTTAATTTCTACATCTGCTGTTATTTGTTATTTTGATTATTTATTTTTAAATAAAGGTTTATTGGATGAAGAGATTCGGAAACGAAAGTGATAATGAAACCTATGTGGAGTTTAGGAGTTGGAGGAAAAAGATGTAGATTTGAGTGATGAAGAACATTGAATTAGAAAACAATAACAGTGAATCTGAACAGGAGAGAGTTAATGGTGATGATCTCAAGAAACTAAAAAAAGTGCAGGCATTCTTTATTGTAAGAAATAAAGTTACAATTGGTGCAAAAGTGCTAAAACTTAAAAAACAAGGGGAAAAGACAAAAAATGTTCCAGGTCCAAAGAGGAGTGTCATGAATATTCTTGATGAATCAGAGCTTTCTCAAAAAAATGAACCTTGACATTATTGATGAGATCGTAAATTATATAAATGTGTATATAAACAGACATACATACAATCTTACAAATAAATGCAGACTGCTAACAGTTGTAATAAGTTTTCCTTATTACAATCCCTCGGTGAGGCGACTTACCTTCCTCAGGATGGAGAGTAGAAGATCTTTTCAGCTTCCTTGTTACTGCGATGATGTAGTCTGGATAATTTGCTGGCAGCTCTGTCGATGAGCTATGAATTCTGTAATTTCAGGCAGAGGTACCGCGCCAGCAACGGAATGGTGGATGGTGGCAACAAAATTGATTTTAAAACGCTGCTTCACTCTTTGAGAATTTATTTTCTTCATGTATTTTTACACAGCCGATGATTTAAAACAAGATTTATAAACATCATCTCTGATTTTAAAGGCGTAGTAAATGCAACAGCGTGCCATTCATCATTTAAGTATGCTCTTTTTTGACGCATCTGTGTCCAAGACGATAGCCATAACACGCCTGACCATATCAAGAGAACCTTAAGGAATGAGCTTTCTCAAGTGAAAATCAAATCAAATTAAAAGTTTTACTGAACTCGGATTGGTTCATTCTACCATGTCTTGTTGCTAAGGGACCAATACTTGAATTTGATTGGCTTGACGTCAAAGTTTGAATTTCTAGACAATCTGTTGTGTCACAAACAAAACCATCTTGATTTAATCTTTTCATCAATTTCAGAGGGCCAGGTTTGCATTACATCTCCATATATGGAAATTTTAACGAATTTCTTGAATTATATGAAAAATCAGCTTCACAGTGGAAGCTTGTCTATATACAAACTTATAAGCGGTATTATGTCACCATACCTGCTGCATGCCTTGTACCATCTGGCATTATTGAATTGCAGGAATTGAATCTCTTATGTGGATGAATTTAAATAAAGTCAAAATACAAACTGCATTGCGAAATCATATGCTTGCAAAGTAGAAAATTAATATTCAATGTGTTACAATATTGTAAAGAAGAGAAAGATAAAGTCTAATTATTCCATTAAATAATGCTATAAATAAGACAGCAATGGCAGTTGGGGAAAGTGAACGAACTATGCATAATATAGTGAAAGAGGTTCAACATTTAAAGCATATGGGAGAAAAACTTTAACATGTGATAAACATTGCCCACATCCAAAACATTTTGAGCTCTGTGAGTTTGAAAAATGTGTTGTCACAGAACTTTTCTAGAGTTTTACAAACAGAGAAGAGAAATTTCTACATTATATAAACTCATGAATGCTGTTAAAGAAAATATCTCTTCAAGGGACACATTAGGCTATTATTATTATTATTATTATTATTATTATTATTATTATTATTATTATTATTATTATTATTATTATTATTATTATTATTTATTATTATTATTATTATTTATTAGTAGTATTATTATTACATCATCATCATCGTCATTGTCATCATCTAGAGCACAGCCCAAATCCTTGCCAGCCAATCTCACAGTTTTGTATTGAATCAACAGCTTAATATCTTGTAGCCTCAAGAGAAAAGAAGAAAAAAGAAAAAGAAAAAAAAATGGGACATACATCTTATGTGGACACTTACAAAATACATCCACTTCAGTTAAATGTGACAGATGCAAAATCTTTGCTTGCAAAAAATACGAAAAAAGCAAGTTATCCATGAAAGGCATGATGAAGGTGAACATATCTCAGCATAAATTGAACAAAATAGTGTCATTAAAAATTGAAAGAACTAATGTTAGTAAAGTATGTTTTGTATGTGAACTGTTTCATTAAATAAATTATCCTAATTCCCCGGAAAAGATCTTGTTATTGCTTAAAAATATCCATGCTGTAAACTTTCCAACACAGGCCTGGTTTTGTAACAGAACTAAACGTGCCTGCTAGAAATGACGTGCCTGCTTTTACTACATACGGCACCGCAGGCGGCGCCTGCTAGAAGGTTACTATAGCTTACACTTAGGACGACTTTTAACTCAAGATCAGATGAATGTACTGAGAAAGTAGAAAACTGTTTAGGAAAAATAATTTTAAAATGGTTAAAAAGTGGAAAAAATACAAAAAAAGGAGTAATGTTAAATATAGAGCATTCGAAAAGTCACCGGACTCAAACTTTAAAAAATTGTCTCTATGGTATTTGGCTCAATGAGTTGGCAAACTTTACATGATGGATAGCTGTAACCTTGAAGAATGGTTCTGCGCTATTTTTAGGTCAATGTAGCTCTTGCGTTGCTCGAGCAACATACGAATCGCAGTTGGGGACAATGACTTTTACACGCATACAACTTGTTGCCATGCTGGAAACATGCTTTGAGTTCAGGTCCTAAGAAATATATTTAGAGAGATGGAGACGGCTGTTTCCAAATGATCTGACACCAGGTAAAACAACTTTTCACGAACTAATGCGCCGATTTCGTGATACAGGCTCCATAGATGATAGAAACGAAGTGGTGGACTCAAGGTAGTCACAGAAGATTTTGTTCATTATAGCAGCGACTTGTTACCTTGCCACGAAAATCGGTAAGACGTTTGGCACAACAAATTGGATCATCAATTTGCTCCACACATATAGCTATTAAGGTGGCCAAACTTCACCCGTATTGTGTTAAAATTGTCCAGGACCTGCAGCCTCCCGATCGAGGGAAACGTCACCATTACTGCCAGTGGTTTCCTTCTTTCACATGCAACAATGTAGCCATTCTGGGTAAGACTTTCTTTATGGATGAGGCGTGGTTCCACTTAAATAGCTACATTAATTCTCAGAATTAACAACTGAAAATCTGCATGTCTTTCATGAAGAGCCGCTTCATTCAGAATAAGTTGGCGTTTGGTATGTGGTACATGTGTAATGTGTTTGGAAGACAAATAGTGATTGTTTTCAGCAGCTGCTGTGAACTGGGTTGTCACGAAAGTAATGTGTGCAAAATGGTTTGCTAACATACCAGTGTACTTATTGTTCTCAGAGACTGCAAAATTCTAAAAAATGTGATTCGAAATTGATTTCAGGCATGTAAAGGTATGTGCAACAAATGTGTTACCCATTTAGTTTGTATGTCAAATAAAATTGGATCAAAAGATAATAAAATCTGAGTGTGGGAACTTTACAAACACTCTTGACAATTGTCCAAATATGAGTACAGAAAATATGAAATAAAGTTATTGTAAAACCAGCAGTTATATTTGCTTATGATATAATGGAAAATGCAATAAAGTAGATCAGCATATTGTAAACAATTCATTGCAGTACTATTAGAAGATATTTTTTCCTCTCTTAAAATCAGCAGATAGAATTCCTTTTCCAGTTCAAAAGACATGCAGGAAAGCATAGTGCCCTTGACTTCTGTGTGACTGTCACTGAGCAGCTGTTGTACATCAAAGGAAGGAATTTTCTCCAAAAAGCAGCAGGCTATCAGTCAGTGAAAGCTACCCCAATGCAACTTGTTGACCATCATTTTGTCTGAGTCTTTTTACCAAGAAGTAGAATCCAACAAGAATGTGTAGGATGTACTATATGTGTACGTTTTATTGTGCGTTTGGACTCCAGGTCCTCATTTTGAAAGTTTTGTCTAACTCCGTAAACATATAAGACAATATAAAAATTATTTGTGGTTTGTTTATTGACACTCGTCACTTACTTTTTCATATATTTATGAGAGACTAGTTTCAAAGGCCCTGGCCTCCATTTTCAATCAATTTGAGAGATTGAAAATGGAGGCCAGGGCCTTTGAAACTAGTCTCTCATAAATATATGAAAAAGTAAGTGACGAGTGTCAATAAACCAACCACAAATAATTTTTATATTAATTTTGACGTCACTGTTACTAAATTCCTCCAAACACACATATAAGACAACTTTGAAACATGAAATGCACTATACATTCTGACATCTAGTGGCTAATGTGCTAAGCTTTCACATGTGCACCATGTTTCATTTTGAGCAATTTTGAGGTTAATTAGCTAATTTGTTTATAACGTATGTTGTGAATGTTATGGCTCTCGAAAGGGGACACATTATTCGTCTACCTCCATATAACTGTGATCTGAATGCAGTTGAGCTGGTGTGGGCAAAATATGTTTTCAGAGAATGCAACACTACTGGTGATATGTCAGCCACAAATCTATGGAAACTTGCTCCAGAAGCATTCTCTTCTGTAACCACAGTGGATTGCAAGGAGGTCCAAGAGCTGGAAATGTAACATTGGAGAAATGATGGTGTGATGGAAAATGCAATTGATGAAATTATCATCATCAAATCAGAGGATACCAGCAATGAAAGTGACTCACTGGAATCGAAAATCAAAGAATCACAAAGCAAACGAATGAGTATTTATAGCTGTCATAATATTTGTTTTCTACATTTATGTGTTTCATATATGGTAAGTGTATAAACATACAACTTATTGGATTGAGTTCAATTTACTGTTGGTCTGCATATCTTGCATATATTTTTGCACATCTTACACGCGATTTTGCTGAATTGTGTTCTTCTAGGTTGACCACACTGCAAAAACAAGAGAATGTTAGCTCTCTCTTCCTCCCCCTGTCCCACACTACATCATAAAACAAGCACTCAAGAAAACGTGTGCATATAGTACAGCAGTGTGCATGGTGCCAGAGAGCAGAAGTCATGGAGGGAATCAAGTTATATATGTAAAGATAGCATAGCTATATGTATTGATTACTGTTTCAGGGTATTATACACAATTACAAATATGTAAAAAGTAGTTCTAATAGGTAGTTGTAAGTTTTCATCACTGGAATTAGAATAATTAATACTGTATTCTTCTGGGTTGATTAAGTCATGGTTTACTGACATTTTGATACTTCATACACACCTATGGTACCTCTACAGTCGAGGTCTAGTTAGTTACATAAGGAGTCTGCAGAGTTCGACCTGTTAATTTCAAGAGCAGCCCAAGAACATAGGCATAGCTTTCCTGCCGTATTTCAAAAATGTTACAGACAGGATTGAGCACTTAAATACCACATCATAAAAATGATTTTTAAACCTACAAGGAATATAAGCAATTTATTATGCTCTGCCGAAGTTCCCAGTGACCTAGTAATTTTGGTTGGTGTATACAAGATTCCCTGTTCTTGCTGGCATACATAGGTACCATCCAGTGCAATACCAACACTGACTGTTAGAGCACAAGAGATGCTGTCATCTGGAACAGCCAGAAAAGTCTGCAATTGCAGAGCATGCTTTACAACCAGTAGTAAAGCACACAATCCAATATATCAATATAAGGAGTCGACTGATCTTTCTTCAACACAACACCATGATGCCAAACTGCAACGTTTCCACACTCATTACCTCATCCTGTCCTCTCAAACAAAATCCATAGGAGCAACCTACATATAAATACTCCTGCAGTTTCAGCCAACAAGTCATTTAAACTTCTGAACCTTCACCCAGAAGATTAAGACCACACATTGATGTTCAACACAGATGTAGAAAAAATGTCTGGACATCAAAATGCCAGTAGACCACAGCTTATCAGTCTGGAAGAATCTTATTAGATTAAGTAGTTATAACGTTTTAGGTGCCTGTTAATTTCCTAATGCTTCAGTGTCAGTACTCATTTTGTTGTATGTAATTTCAGAAAAAAAAGAGGATATCCATGTTTAAGCACATTACAAGTATACTCAGGATTTTAATTTGCAAATATTAAGAGATTAAAATGCCTCTTGCTAAGCTCTGTACCGTTTCCTACATGTATTGATAATATTAAAACTATATGTGAAAGGGCCGGGAAAGATTGGCAAGGAAAAGGCACAAAACCATACTAAGTTCTTTTCAACGATCTTTAACATTCTGAGAAAATTTCAAACTTAACAATTTTCAAAAACATAACCTTGTCACTGATCAGAGTGTGTGTGTGTGTTCTTTCTTTTACTTTTTTACAATTTCTTTTAATATTTATAATTGTGCACTAACTCCGAGGAAATTCAGAATAATTCACGCGAGAACACGGGAAAAAAATTTGGAGGAACTATTTTGAGAAAGAGTGTCCGAAAACTTACATTGAAAGCGAAGCCAAAAATGTTGTCGTCCCCAATGTTCCTGCGAGAAGAGCGGCAAGAAAGATGCGAAGTTCACTGTGACATGCATAACCAGTACTCCATGTACTCCACCAACCGAGGAAACCTCGGAGCCAGGCCCTCCCGGGTGGCGGTATTCAAAAGTTGGACTTAACTCCATCTGCCGGCGACACTGGTGCTTCCTGGCATTAGGTGGCAAAATTTGATAATGGCCTAGAGTAACGAAGGCCCATAATCGGTGAACTATAATGCACAAGATTTAACTTGGCCCCTGGTTTGTAGAAAGAAATACATACTCACCATCTCTTTCTAACCCAGGCCGCGCCTTGGCTTGGTGGTTAGACCGCTTGGCTCGCACCAAGGCGGCCCGGGTTTGATACCAGGCGATCGCAAAGTGAGATTTGTGGTGGACAATACGGCGCTGGGGCGGGTTTTCTCCGGGACCTCCGGTTTCCCCCGCCATCCCATTCCACCGGTGCTCCATCTTCATCTCGTGTACCATCATTGTCACCGCCTGCGGTGCCATATGTAGTAAAAGCGGGCGTTAAACACTACACATTTCACATTTCTTTCTAACCCACCTCTGGTTTATGGCCAGCCAGGCAGGACAGACCATCAGTGCCGGTGATGCTTCTTCGTCTCCTTGTTCTTCGTCCTCCAAATTTGAATCCTGTTCCCCTTCATTGTCAGAAATTTCAAAATTTTCCTCATGTTCACTATCTGAATATTCTAAATTAATCTAATTAAATGTTCTAAATCTTCAAAATTAAGTATGAACATATCACTAATTTCACATATTAATCCATCTTTCTCCCAAAAAACTGTTCTATATTTTCAACATGTTCACAAGCTCCCCGTCAATTTTGTTCGGACACTTTACCTAGTGCACTAACAAACAACACTTACCTCACTATGCTTAAAGGATGTGTTTCGCGACATTTTTTATCTGTGCCCATATAAGTTCTGTAGCATTTAAATCATAATGATCGGAGGTAGTTGTATTACACCGTGGTCGTGCATTTGCGCTATGCAAACTATTTCATAAATTTTGAGACCGTATTTTTTCAGCTTTATTAATTCCTAAAGTACAGCTTTGGTGGAATGTGAATCAAACTCAATATTATTGTCACGGAGCCATGATTGCATTACTGATTTAAGTGATGATATCGGAGCCTTGTTGATTTTGAGTAGAATGAGAGGATGCGTTTTCTATTACTGTAGCACTATTGGGAGGAATGTTGGGTAACAACTGATTAATAAACCAATGTTTAAATATTCATCACTATGCATTTCTTCATTATCTTTGCTTGATTTTGATTTAATACTCAGAAGAGCGTTGGGAATGAAACCTGTCGAACTCTCCGCGTGTAAGAAAACGCTGTCCTTTGCCTATTGGGATGCGTAGTGGAAATTCAAAATCGTCCTCTGCACTTTCCATACTTTGTTTTTCATATGATTTATATGTATCCAGGTTTCATTTCAGTAAATAAGAGGAGCACCGGAGGTCCATATCTCTTTCATTTTTCTAGAAACGCGAATCTTTTTGTAACGACGTCTGGCCAATTCCATCAGAAACTTTCCTCCTCGTGAGTTCTTTACAAATCAAAATTTCATTTGATGCAGTACTTTTCGCAAGCTCCATAAATTCCCGTTGAACTTTTTAATGTTTTTATTTATTTTTTTATTTTAGAACATTATGTTTTCCAAGCTGGGTAGGAAATCAGTCCGATAGAGTGAATAAATAGATTGTCTTATTGCAGCGGCACAGAAAAAGTCTATTGTTTTTGTGGGTTTTGCATCCGGACTTTTTTTTTAAATACCAGGAGTCTCTATAAAATTACCACTTACTTGCAATTCATTTTGTTCTTTAAGTATTATTTTCACAGTACGGGATGAAATGCCTGAGCTGTAGCAGTTCTTTGAATTATGCTTGACACAAATATAGTTGGCTTTCCTCATTTTAGAGCCTCGCATTTGTCTGTAAAAAATGTATTATGAACTTTAATCACAATTTCCCTAACATCTGATCTTATAGCTTTTCCCTTTTTCCACTCCTGCTAGAACTAATGCAGACACTAGCACTATTCCCAGCAGTATGTTTAACATAATTTAAAAAACAAAATTCAACTTCTATAAATATTTTTACGTGTCCAACACGTTAACAACCAATACTTCACTTGCAACACCATTGATGCCTGCTTGTGCTTATACCACTGCAGGTAATTAGGGAATACAATAGCGCTTTAAAAGGGACTGAGCATTTCAAGGAAAGAAACCCAGCGCCCGTGCTAGACAAGGATAGTGCAAAAAGTGCCAAGTTAAATCTCGTGCATTATAAGAGCTGTCGATATTACCAAATACAGAACAGCTTGGGTGCAGAAAAGTCGTACTCAGGACCACTGCATTTGAAGGGTAAGCGGGTGCAATGCTCCCCCCGCCGACTAAACCGCAGCAAGCAGAGAGGGAGGCAATATTCACCCAGCAATCGGGAGGCGGCATGCAGAAATAAGAGCAGAACAAGCAGTAGAAGCACTTAGGAACATTGGGAATGAGCACAAGTAAATATTAAATACGAATACCAAAGTAGGAGTTAATGCACTTCAGAGAATACAACAAAATACAAATACAAAAATACATATAAAGGCAAGGCAAATTGAGAGTATGTAATAAATATATATACACAATATAAAAACAGTGAAATATAAATAGGAATACAAACAAGATACAAGGAATTGGAGCTCCAAAAGAATAAATACAAAGAAAAGGTGCACCATAGAAGCTTCTTACAAGATATAAATATAAGTATGGGTAGCTTATTTAATATGGGTATACCCAAGCAAAAGGAACGGCTGGCTAGTGGTACCACAATAAAACACAAAGCAGCTACACAAAAAGGGGAAGACAGTCCGGACATAAAACATAAAAAACGCGTGAGAAAAGGAAAGGGAAAGGAAAAACAGGGGAAAGAAAAACGCAGCACAAGGATTAACAAAGAAAGGAAATGAATGGGGCATGGAACCACAGCATTAAAGGAAACTACCAAGCGCCTGGCGAGAGATCGAGCAAAAGGATACAAATACAGGTGCTTGATAAAAAAGATAAAAAAAGGTCGCATGCCCACCAAGGGATCTCGGACATGCTGAAACAAAAATTGATTAATCAGATGGAGGTATATAAGGTTTGAGTTGTGATGCATGGGCCGTGGTTACACGACGGATGACACAGTAGCGGAGCTGAAAAGAAACATTACGTAAAACACGGGTAACCTGAAATGGTCCAGAATAGCGTTCGGTGAGTTTAGCAGAAAATGAATTACTTGCTTTGCTTATCACAGCAAAAGGAGCCGTCTGCCGTTCAGCATTATAGCGTAAAGCACGGCGATCGTGGTCATGAGCAGGGACGTATTTAAGGGAGGGGTCCAGGGGGTCCGGACCCCCCAAATGAATTATCATTTCAAACTTTTAATAAATAGTTGCAATAAAACTTAATTTAAAATAAATCGAAAAAGTTTATTCAAGCTTCTCATCTTAACATCTCTATTTACTGTCAAGCAAACATGAAGCTATTAAAGAGATAAACGAAAAGTTACTGCACAGCAGCCTGTAAAACTCGTTAAAATACACAAATAATGTCAATTACAATAATGTATTGCAAAGTTAACAAATTCCGATATATCAGAATTCCCAGATACTTACCTAAATGTATGTAATTTTTAACTTCTAAGTTCCTATTCCCGTTTTCATTCAAGGAGAGCGAATATTTCAACTGCATCAATCAGTGGTTCACTTTTTAAATATCTGGTTACTGCTTACATCACTTTATCCCAGGTATTAGAACAAAAAATGTGCAATGTGCAAGGCCTTTCTACAGACTTTATCCAAAGAAACAAGACAACAAACTTTTCTAAGAACAATTTGTAGAAGCTTGCGTGGAGTAAGTTATGTGAATATAATATATTACACGTGATTTTATTTTTTACTAACATGATAAAAACACATCCCTGATTAAGTATTTATTAAAAGCAAATAATCCAACGTAGACTCTCTGGACACCCCCCGGTAATTGACTTCTAAATACGTGCCTGGTCATGAGAGATGTTTAAAAACGGTACTCCAAAGATGCTGGATCCCCTGCTCCGGTGGTTTATCAGGCAACAGCTGAAAAAGAGGCCATTTATTATTCAGTGAAGTAGATGGTGGAAAGCGAAACATGATCTCAAAAGGAGTATGCTGGTGCGCCTCGTGTGTGGCAGAATTAAAGGCAAGTTGAAGTTCTGTAAGATTCGTGTGCCAAAGACGATGATTATCAGAATGAAACGCTATGAAGGCATCCCGAAAATTACAATTTACTCGTTCTGCCAACGAAGGGAGGGGGTAATACGGTAATACGGTATGTGTGAACTGGATACCGTACTCAAAAAGGTGTGAAAAACACGGACCTTAAAATAAGACACATTATCAGAAACTAAAACACGGGGAATTCCAAAGGCAGCAAAAATGGGACGCAAAATTGAAATACAATTAAGAGCTGTAGGGGCACGGATGGGAGAAAGCCAGATGAATTTAGAAAAGGTATCAATGATAAGAGCCAAATAAGTGTGACCAGAGGGAGTACGAGGTAAAGGACCGATAAGGTCAGTAACAAGTGATCCATTGGATAAGCTGCGATGTTAGATTGCGAAAATTCGAGTTTGGTGGTTCGAGGTGGTTTCTGAGAAAATTCCAAACTTAACAATTTTCAATTTTTCTTGCCACTGATCAGAGAGTGCTTTTTACAATTTCTTTTAATATTTATAATTGTGCACTAACCCCGAGGAAATTCATAATAATTCACGCGAGAGCACGGGAAACAAATTTGGAAGAACAATTTTGAGAAAGAGTTTCCGAAAACTTACATTGAAAGCTAAGCCAAAAATGTTGTCGTCCCCAATGTTCCTGCGAGAAGAACGGCGAGAAAGGTGTGAAGTTCACTGTGACGTACATAATCAGAAGTGAAGGTACTTGTACTCCACCTCCCGAGGAAACCTCGGAACCAGGTCCTCCCGAGTGGCGGTATTCAAATGTTGGACTTTACTCCCTCTGCCGGCGACACTGGCGCTTCCTGGCGTTAGGCGGATGGCCGAGAGTAACGAAGGCACATAATCGGTGAACTAAGAGCTGTCGGTAATCCCAAATACAGCACAACTCGGGTGCAGAAAAGTCGTTACTCAAGGCGCCTGCATTGGAAGGGTAAGCGGGTCCAGCTCTTAAAAATTAATTTCATAGTCTCTATCATTATTGTACTTAACTGACACCACAGGTTGAGAGATTACATTGAAAATAATTCCAGTCCATATTATAACTCCAATCTATTCATTTCATATGTTGAAAGTCTTTGTCAAAATAAAGTCATGTTGACAGAGATTACACACACTAAAGTGCAAAATTATTTTTACATAGGTCAGGATGCAAGTATGGTATGCTATGATATCCATTATGCACTTCGCTTATGCCAAGAAAGACATCTTACTGAAGCCTGTGTGAAACTATCAGCCTTGTTGGGTTTATGGGAGACTGCAGTAGACCTTGCTCTTACAGTAGATGTTGAACTAGCTAAACAAACTGCCAACATGCCTCAAAATGATTCAGAATTACGTAAAAAGTTGTGGTTGAAGATTGGTAAGTACTGCTTTACACTTCATTGGTTTGTGATAATTTATTTGATGTTGTTTAGCTGTCTTTTATAATTTATTTTACAGAAAAATTTGTTATAAAGTTAAATTTTGAGGCTAAAATTCCATGGATGACTTGAGTTTTGAAAAAGGTGTGATTGCCTTGTAATTTTCTTAAGTAATGTAGTAAGCATTACAAGCCTGCTTTGTAGTAATTTAATACATCTGAATATCATTGTAATAATGATAATGAGTTATACTATCATAAGCATGGATGATCAGATCTTTCATTTGAAATTATCCTTATACACTTTTTTTGCAATGTTAACACTCTATTCATATGCACTCTTGCAGCACCACCCCAGAGTTCTATACCATACAGTAAACGATGATATATTACACCATAATAAACTTTAGATAATATATTTAGGTTTTTGAATCCAGATCTTAATAAATAGCCTACTTTACTGATGTTATTTCAGAGATGTTTAATATGTCTCTCCCATGTTAGGTGTTTATCGAATATTATGCCCAGAAAAGAGGTCTGATCACTTTCATCAATATGCTCAATACCTACTTTGGTTATTAACTGTTCATTTTGTGGGAAAGTGTAAAATTTGATATTTTAGTCCTACTTATATTACATACTTGCTTGTTGGAATTAAAATAGCTCAGCAACTGGGCTGTATCTACTTTTATTTTTACAATAAGATTGTCTATAGATGTATGCAAACATATTGTGTAAGACAAGAATTTTGAGTTTAAGATACTAAGAGTATCATTAATATATAATACAAAAAGTAAAGGCCCAGGTACCGAACCCTGCGGAACTCCATATTGCACAATTCCTTCCTTAAACTTATACATGTGTTTACAAATACCATTATAACTTGGAATTTCTGTACACTGCCCTCGATCTGTTAAATAGAATGAAATAATTAGTAGTAATTAAATATAATCAAATATTTGAAAGTAATGAGTCAGTAATTCAAACACAAACATCACTCAAAATATCCTTACTTGGACATGTTTCGGAGAAAGGTTTGTCCCCATCGTCAGCAGTTATCCGATTGTTTGGACCGTGGTTTCCTGAAGTGAGCTTGTTGTCTGTTGTGGCATCTGTTGACTGTGAGATGAACTTTCTTAGAGTTTTCAGGCGGCAATTCAAAATTTAAAGTACACTGTTTGTTTTTTATAATTAGCAACTTTTCCCAAACATCGAGTTCGGCTGCATTACTGGCTGGCTTTAATAGTTTTATATTTGGTACAATTTCATAATTGGTAGACCAGAAATGGTGGGTTGTTGCTGATTTTTCTATTTGTTTGTGTTTCAAACATCTCATATGTTCTCTTTGGAAGTTCATCTTACAGTCAACAGATGCCACAACAGACAACCAGCTCACTTCAGGAAACCATGGATCCAACCAGTCGGATAACTGCTGACAATGGGGAGAAACCGTTCTACAAAACATGTCCAAGTAAGAATATTTTGAGTGATGTTTGTGTTTGAATTACCGACTCATTACTTTCAAATGTTAAATATATCACTGTTTCTAACCTTTTGCTTCAAATAATAATAATAATAATAATAATAATAATAATAATAATAATAATAATAATAATAATAATAATAATAATCAAATATAATAATAATCAAATAAAATTATTTGTAACAAAAAACTTCACTTACCTTTAAAGAAAATGATGTAAATTTCTTATTGATTGAGATTTCATAAACATTCGTTTACATCTTCAGTCTCATACAATCTCGTTGTCAACGTTACACTCATTAGAGGTCACTACATTTCTGGCAGTGCTACCAAACTCTGAAAATGAAACAAACTTAAAGACAGAATCGATTGTTGGTATTTCAAAATTCATTATGTGATTTCTGATTTTTAAAATAAATATTTTTTTCCAAACCATTAAATCCTTTGGACCATTTAATTGTTTTAATAATTTGACTTCTGGATTTATTTCATGGTTAAATTACCAAAAATTATCTGCTACAGCAGATTTATGAGTCTGTTTATACTAATATTTCGAAAATGTTCTTTTATTCTGTTTCTAAATTATGTTTGGTATTTCCAATATAAACATGATCACAATCTAAACAATTAAATTGATAAATGCCAGACTTTTTATTATAAGGAATTTTATCTTTTTTAGAGAAATGTAGGACAATTTTAATATTATGTTTATTTGAGGAACCAAAGTTATACCAAATTCTTTAAAAATTCTTTGAAAATGTTTATTAACCCAAGGATGGTAAGTAAATTTTTTAGAATTATAACCACCTCTTATTTTTTATGGGTAGCAATATCATTAACAATTTTTTGACATTTAAATTTTTCAATCTTTTTGTGTATAAAGTCTTTATTAAAACCATTAATTAAAGCAGTATTATTAATGTGTTTATATTCTCTATTAAATTCCGCTTTATTCAGGGGTATATTTATTAACCTATATATCAAACTATTAAAAACAGCAAATTTATGTGCAAAAGGGTTAAAACTTTTATTTTTTATGTAATTATTGATATGAGTAGATTTCCTATAAATACCAAAATTTAGTTTATTAGTCTTATTATCTTTAGAACTAGAAAAGGGAGAAATCCATTAATTTCAGTTTCTAATGTGAATTTTATAGCTTTATCTTGTGAATTTAGTAGTTTTAAAGCATCATTTATGTGTTTATCAAGAACATTAGCAAGAATATTGTCACCCGAACTTCGGAACTCCGTATAGAACAGGCCGGCAGTAGGGCCAGGCGGGAAGCATTTAGTACACGCCTACCCATTTGTCTCGTGTCACTAACTGAAGGGATGATTACGAGAGCGGCGTGAGCCCTGTACCGTCTCTTTCCCCTCTCACCAGACGTCTCGAAACCTCGGGATAATTGTGCGCGCCGCGAACCTTCCAGAAACGGCGATCTTCCCTATCTAAGGCCTGTAGTTGGCGAGTCAGTTCAGTTCTTGGCGAGCAGCCGTGAGGAGTGCCCAGTGAGGGAACGGAACGGCAGACTGTGTACGTGCATCGGAGTATTTGTGCGTAATTGCGAGTGCAGGGTGGACCTGTGACAGACGAACTGGTGAATTGTAATTGTGTGCGCTACGTAATTCTGTGTAATTGGCAAGTGTTTCAACTGTAATTGGGTGTAAATAAAGAACATTTTGAGTTTGTGCAATTAGACTTTTAATTTCACGAACCCACAAAGTTACAACTGGTGTCAGGAAGCGGGATGACAACATCACCGAACATTACAGCCATGGACGCGGCATTGGAAAAGATTTTGGAGAAGATGATGGAAATGAACGTCGAACTGACCTCGGAAATGAAAGCAGCAAATGACATCCTCGCTGCGAAAACAGAAGCGGCAAAAAACAACCCGGCCGCGGAACTAACAGCAAAGATGGAGGCGGTAAATAAGAACCTGGCCGCAAAGCTGGGAGAAATGAAGGTTGCGAACGAGGCCCTCGCCGCCAAATATGAGGAACAGTTGGCCAGCGTGAACGAGGACGTCACGGGGCTCGGCAAGCGGATCGGCCAAGTGGACGAGCGTGTCGAAGACCTGGCAAACCGCGTTAATGAGCTGGAAGGAAAGGCCGACAGCAGCGTCAAGTCCCTGAAAGCCATGGTGGAGGACGTCGTCGGCAGGAGGTTGAAGGGTTTGAAGGCCGACACGCCGGGACGCGACACAACATCGGCGCGCGTCAAACATCCGAAATATGACGGCGAGTCATCTTTCGAAGTCTTCCGCCGCCAATTCGACGCAGTGGCCAAGCACAACAAATGGTCACCAGAGGAGGAGGCCACACAGTTAATAGCCAGCCTCCAGGGACGGTCCGCGAAAGTCCTGAAAGCGGAACAGACAACGGCGGCGCCCAAAGACATCTGGGAGGCCCTGGAGAATCGTTTTGGAAACCACCGCTTAGCCGCAGCGTACCGCAGCCAGCTAAAGGCAAGGTCACAGCTACCAGGAGACACGCTACAGGAGTTCGCCCTGGCAGTTGAACAACTGACTAGCAAGGCCCTAGTCGACCTCCCACCAGAGTTCGTATCCCGGGAAGCTGCCTACACATTCGTTGACGGGGTACGAGGCACGGAGATTCGTCAGCGCCTAATACTCGGCGATTATAAAACCATCCACGAGGCGCTCACGGCAGCATTAAGGATTGAGGTGGCCAAGATAACAGCTATCCCGACGTCGAAAACGAGGAGTGTCCGCTACACCGGAGACACAAGACCAGCCGAGGGACGCCGGCGAAGACCTAGTGGCCTGTGTTGGGGGTGTGGACAGCCGGGACACCTGGAGAGAGACTACCCACACCTGGAAGAGCAGCCGGAAGAACGAGTAAGGGCCGTCGTGGCGAGGGGCACGTCGGCTCATCACCACCATCCCCTCGAGTTACACTGCGCGCCGTCAGCCGGCGTATGGATGACAGCCTCATCGCGGACGGTTGGGTAAGTGGAAAGCCGTGCCGCGTGCTGGTGGACACCGGGGTGGCCGTGACCATCATCAGACCTGACTTGGCGAAGGGTTTGCCGACGAGGAAGCCGAGGAGCCGACCATACAACTTGTGATGGCATCGGGCGACACCTTGCCTGTGCAGAAGGAAGCCCTATCGAAGTTGACCTTGGGACGGAGTGTCGTACGTCTGTGGTGTTTGTCGCGAAGGTGGCTGAGGAGGTGATTCTGGGACTGGATGCCCTCAGGAGCCACGAGGCGACGGTCGACGTCGGCAGGAGGGTCCTGCGGCTCAACGGAGAAGAGGATATACTCCGTCAACCCGAAGAGCGCCTCGGAATCTGCAGGGCCATCTTATAGGAAGACGTGGTTGTCCCCGTGAGGAGCGAGGTGGTGGTGACGGCGCGACTGGAAGGCCAGAGAACCAGGAACATGATGCTGGACAAGAAGACGCCTGTAAACGGACTATGTGTAGCCAGGGCATTGCTGCCGTGCCGAGAGGAGGTGCCAGTGATACTACTAAATCCAACGGACACCGATCACTACGTCCAGGCCGTGACGGAGTTGGGAACGTGCGAGACCGTGGTAAGCATAACAGCAATCGACAAGACACAGCAGCCGGTGCAGACGCAACACCTGGGGCCCCAGCTAGAAGGCTCACTGGAGAGGGCGGCCGACCACGTGACCGCAGAACAACTGGAGAAAGTTCGACAACTGCTGAGGCGATACCAGCACGTCTTCAGCCAAGGCGACAGTGACTGCGGCCGCACGTGCAAAGTGCTTCACCGCATCGACACCGGAGACGCCCGGCCTATTCGGCAACCACCTAGACGCGTTCCGTTGGCGAAGCAAGGGGCGGTACGAGACATGCTGGAGGACATGAGATCCAGGGGAGCGATTGAAGAGTCTGACAGCCCTTGGTGTTCCCCTGTAGTCTTGGTGACAAAGAAGAACGGCGAGCTACGCTTCTGCGTAGACTACAGGAAGTTGAACGCTGTCACCCGGAAGGACTGTTTCCCCTTACCCCGGATTGACGACACCCTGGACACGTTAACTGGTGCACAGTGGTTCTCGACCCTGGACCTGAAGTCGGGCTACCGGCAGGTAGCTCTTGATCCGAGAGACAAGGAGAAGGCCGCATTCTCGACAGGCCAAGGGCTCTGGCAATTTAAAGTTATGCCCTTTGGCCTCTGCAACGCACCAGCTACCTTCCAACGCCCCATGGAGTCAGTGATGAGAGGACTGACTTACGACGCCTGCCTGCTATAGCTGGACGACATCAGCATCGTCGCTAAAACATTTGAAGACCATCTGAAGAATCTGAGTAAAGTGCTACAGAGACTGCAGGCGACCAACTTGCAGCTGAACGCGAAGAAGTGCCAGCTGTTCCGCAAGGAAGTGAACTACTTGGGCCACATAGTCTCAGCAACCGGAGTGGCCACAGACCTAGAGAAGACACAGGCTGTGAGAGATTGGCCTCGCCCAAAGGATAAGAAGGAGTTGCGCAGTTTCCTGGGACTGTGTAGTTATTACCGACGCTTCATAAAGGGGTTCTCTAACATCGCCAAACCCCTCACCCGCCTGACAGAGGAATACCGGCCTTATGTTTGGATGGAGGACGCTTTCCAGCACCTGAAGAAGACCCTGTGCAGTGCTCCAATTTTGGGTTTCCCACAACCGGGTGGCGCCTTCATTGTGGATACCGACGCCAGCGACCATTGCGTTGGAGGTGTCCTATCGCAGAGCCAGGACGGCCATGGGCGGGTGATAGCCTACTACAGCAAGACGCTGTCCAAGGCAGAGAAGAACTACTGCGTCACCCGAGGAGAGTTACCAGCGGTTGTAAAGACCTTGGAGCACTTCCATAAGTACCTATACGATCAGCCATTCCACCTGAGGACTGACCATTCCGCGCTAACCTGGCTATTGAGCTTTAAGAACCTGGAAGGCCAGACAGCATGTTGGGTTCAGAGGCTGCAGGAGTACTACTTCACCTCGGAACATCGCAGAGGGAAGAGCCACGGTAACGCAGACGCTATGTCCCGAAGACCCTGTCCAGAGGAGTGCGGCTAATGCACAAGAGTGGAAGAGAAGGAGCGTGCCGCAGCAGTCAGAGTGGTCACGGTAGTGCCTGCGGATGGCTCGGATAGCGCAGGCCTGAGGAGCGGGCAGCTGCCGGACGCAGACTTGGGGCCACTCGTGATGAAAGTGGAGGCACGGACAAGACCAACCTGGGAGGACATCGCACCGAGGAGCGCCACCTACAAGTCGTACTGGGCCCATTGGGACTCGTTGAAGATCAGAAAGGTCGTGCTGTTCCGGGAATGGGAATCACCCAATGGGAAGACGCAGAGAGGACAGTTGGTACTCCCCCGGAGTAAGGTCCCGGAAGTCTTAGAGGAAGTGCACGCCGGTGCTTCAGGAGGCCACCTGGGAGCGAACCGAACGATTGACAAACTACGGCAGCGCTACTACTGGCTGAGGCTCCGAGCAGACGCTGAGAGATGGTGCCGTCAGTGTCACGTGTGTGCGGCGAGTCGCAGCCCCCAGACTAGGAGCCGGGGTCGCGTGCAGCAGTACAATGTCGGAGGGCCATTCGAACGGATCGCTGTCGACATAGCTGGACCATTCCCAGTGTCCGACCGAGGCAACAAGTACCTGATGGTGGTCGTGGACTACTTCACTAAGTGGTCGAAGGTGTATGCCATCCCGAACCAAGAGGCAAAGACAATCACAGACTGCCTCGTGGAGAAAGTGTTCTGCCGATTTGGGGTGCCGTTGGAGCTCCACAGCTACCAGTGTACCAATTTTGAGTCCAACCTGATGAAGGAGGCACTAGAAAGACTTGGGGTTAACAAGACCCACACATTACCTCTACATCCCCAGTCGGATGGCATGCACGAAAGGTACATCAAGACCTTAGAGGAACATTTGAGGAAGGTCGTGTCCAGCCATCAGCGAGACTGGGACGTCAAGGTGCCACTGTTCTGCTGGCCTACCGCTCGTCAACACACGACACCTCTGGGATGACGCCAGCCAGCTTAATGTTCAGTCGAGAGTTATGCCTCCCTTGTGACCTGGTTTTTGGAAGCCCTCGGGAAGCGAAACAGCCAGTGACCGAGTATGTAGAGAACCTGGTGGACCATCTCCACGACATGCACGAGATGGCTTGCCAGAACATCCAGAAGGCTAGCGACCACATGAAGACCCGATACGACAGGCAAGCCAACAGCCAGAGGTTCCAGCAAGGTGACCTGGTTGGTTGTACCGTCCTACCCGGACCAAGGGACACTGCCCGAAGCTTCAACAGCCATGGCAAGGACCATACCAGTTGGTGAAGAGGATTAACGACGTGGTCTACCGCATCTAGAAGGTTCCCCGAGGGAAGATGTTGGGGGTACAGCTGGATCGCCTTGCGCGCTACGATGGTGCTGTTCGGGACGACCAGCTTTGAGGAGGGAGCAGTGTCACCCGGACGTCGTAACTCCCTATAGAACCGGCCAGCAGTAGGGCCAGGCGGGAAGCATTAAGTCCACGCCTACCCATTTGTCTCGTGTCACTAACTGAAGGGATGATTAGGAGAGCGGCGCGAGCCCTGTACCGTCTCTTTCCCCTCTCACCAGACGTCTCGAAACCTCGGCATAATTGTGCGCGCCGCGAACCTTCCAGAAATGGCGATCTTCCCTATATAAGGCCTGTAGTTGGCGAGTCAGTTAAGTTCTTGGCAAGCAGCCGTGAGGAGTGCCCAGTGAGGGAATGGACTGGAAGACTGTGTACGTGCATCGGAGTATTTTTTGCGTAATTGCGAGTGCAGGGTGGACCTGTGACAGACGAACTGGTGAATTGTAATTGTGTGCGCTACGTAATTCTGTGTAACTGGCAGGTGTTTCAACTGTAATTGGGTGGAAATAAAGAACATTTTGAGTTTGTGCAATTGGACTTTTAATTTCAGGAACCCACAAAGTTACAATATCATGAACATATCTATACCATGTTTTAAAAAATAAGGGGAATGCTTTAGTGACTTGCATTTCAAAAACGCTCATAAAAAGATCAGCAAGAAAAGGTGAAAGAGGGTTATCCATTGCTAAGCCGGAAGTTTGTTGAAACAATTCACCATTAAAAGTGAAAAAATGTTGATCCAAACAAAAATTAGTAATAAATAGGTATAATATGAAGCTATTAACAGTGAAGCAAACAAATATATACAAATATAATAATTTGTAACTAAAAACTTTGCTTATCTTATAAGAAATGATTAATGTTTTCTTATAAATTGATTAGGATCGCAATTTCGTAAACATTTTATTCACATCCTCAGCCAGAGCCTTCAACAATCTCATTGTCAACGTTACAGTCGCCAGATATCACTATGTTTTTGTCAGTACTACCAAAATCTGAAAGTGAAACAAATTTAAAAGCGGAATTGACTGCCGGTATTTCGGAATTCATTACAAGATGTTTATTTTTTAAAATAAATATCTTTTCCCAAACCACTAAATCTATCAGGCCATATCTATATATATATATACTTCAACTTTTTAAGTCATGGACGATGAATGGAATGTGTGAAATGATGCTCAAATGGGCCCAGGATCCATGGAGCTTAGTTAACTGACATTAGTCTTTTAGAATAAGAGAAAACCCCGGAAAAAACCTTATCCAGGTAACTCACCCTGAACAATATTCGCACTAGGGACCTCTTGAACGTGAGGCAGACATACTACCATTTACGCTACCGAAGCTGGCACTATTTAATTGTTTTAATAATTTAACTTCTGGATTTATTTATTGGTTAAATTACCAAAAATTATCTGCTACAGCCGATTTATCAGTTTGTTTATACCTAATGTTACGAATATGCTCTTAATTCTGGTTTCCAAATTATGTCTTTCCAATATAAACCTTATCACAATCGAAACAATTAATGTGATCAATACCAGATTTTTTATTATTAGGAATTTTATCTTTTTTAGAGAAATGCAGTAAATTTTTAATACTATATTTATTTTGAGGAACTAAAGTTATATGAAACTCTTTAAAAAAATTTGAAAATGTTTATTAAGCCAAGGATGGTAAGTAAACTTTTTAAAATTATAATTGTCTTTTATTTGTTGAAGGGTAGAAATATCTAACAATTTTTTGGTATTTAAATTTTTCAATTCTTTTATGTATAACGTGTTTATTAAAACCATTAATTAAAGCAGTATTTATCATATGTCTATATTCTTTATTAACTCAAAATAAATATAGTATTAAAACTTTACTGCATTTCTTTAAAAAAGATATAATTCCTAATAATAAAAAATCTGGTATTTATCAATTTAATTATTTAGATTGTGATAAGGTTTATAGGGGAAAGACAAAACTTAATTTGGTAATTTGTATCCAGAACTAAAGAGCATTTTCGTAACATTAAGTATAAACAAACTGATAAATCGGCCATAGGTGGTAATTTTTGGTCATTTAACCATGAAATAAATCCAGAAGTTAAATTATTTAAACAGTTAAATGGTCCGATATATTTAATAGTTCGGGAAAAGATATTTATTTTAAAAAATAAACATCGCCTAATGAATTTTGAAATACCAGCGGTTGATTCTGTTTTTAAATTATTTCATTTTCAGATTTTAGTAGTACTGACAAAAACATAGTGACATCTAGCGACTGTAACGTTGACAACAAGATTGTTGAAGGCTCTGGCTGAGGATGTGAATAAAATGTTCATGAAATCGCTATCCTAATCAATTTATAAGAAAGCATTCATCATTTCTTATAAGATAAGCAAAGTTTTTATGTTACAAATTATTATATTTGTATATAAAAATCAGTAAGTTTAACAAAATCAACTATTAAGCCCTCATGTAAATTTATTAAATTCAACCATCTTTTTAAAATAATCAAAAGTTTTTCTCTAGGAATACTAGGAAATAAGTAGTTACATCAAAATAAACAAGTTTATCACTCCTAGATAATAGATCATTCTCGATGTTTTTTACAAGTTCAAAAGACTTGTCAAATTTATCAAAATAACTAAATGTATTATGTAACCATTTAGCCAAATTCTAAGTTGGTGAATTTATACAGTTTACAATGGGTCTCATTTTATTTCCAGGTTTATGAATTTTAGGAAGAGCATAAAGAAAAGATAAATAAGTATAATATTAAAAATTTACCACATTTCTCTAACAAAGATAAAATTTCTGATAGTAAAAAGTCTGGCATTTATCAATTTAATTGTTTAGATTGCAATCAGATTTATCTTGGAAAGACCAAACATAATTTAGAAACCAGAATGAAAGAACTTTTCAATATATTAGGTATAAACATAGGTATAAATCGTCCATAGCAGATAATTTTTGTTCATTTAACCATGAAATAAATCCAGAAGTTTAATTACTGAAACAATTAAATGGTCCAATAGATTTAATGGTTCGGGAAAAAATATTTTAAAAATTAAAAATTGCGTAAAGAATTTTGAAAGACCAACAATTGATTCTGTCTTTAAGTTTGTTTCATTTTCAGAGTTTGGTAATACTGACAGAAATGTACCTTTAGTGATTGTAATGTAGACAGTGAGATTGTTTGAGACTGAAGATGTAAACGAATGTTTTAAAAATTGCGATCTCAATCAATAAGAAATTTACATAATTTTCTTTAACGATAAGCGCAGTTTTTGTTACAAATAATTATATTCGTATAGTACTTGTCGCTCCACTATCACTAGCTTCATTTTTTACGTAATGATTACAAACCAGATTACAAACTGATAATTATTTGTGTTTACAGAAACCCGAGCAGCGATGTCAAAATATTATATGAGAAATTAGATGTGTTATTCTCAATAAATAAATCCAAAAATGTTATAATTACAGGAGATCTAAATATTAATTTTTTGGGACAGAATAAAGAAAAAAGAGATATTCAGGTTTTGTTAGAGAGCTATGGGCTACAGGCTGTCGTAAACATTCCAACAAGAGTAGTAAATGGGACCAACAGTGCTATTGATCAAATAATATTAAATTCACAATTTTGGAAATATAAAGTAGAGGTTTTTGATACAGCCCTATCGGATCATTATGGTCAATTATTGCATTTATTAAACAAAAATATATATGATATAAAAAAGCATCAATCAAAAGAAATTGTGAAATATGTAAAAGTGATAAACAAGGAAACAATAAATTACCTTAATTATTGCTTATCTAAAGAAACATGGGATGCAGTATATCAAGAGAACTGTATAAATAAAGCTAGTATCCAATTTTTAAACATTTTTAAATATCATGCAGATGTTGCCTTAATCAAAAAAAAGGTAAAGGTTAATAAAACAATTAAAAACCAGTGGGTCACCAAAGGTATCCATAAATCAAGCATGAGATTAAAATTCCTGTGTAGATATGCAAAGAATAATAAAGTTTCAGCAGTCTTTCTTGATTATTTACATACTTATAAGAGAACCTATAACAAAGTAATTAGGGCCGCTAAGAAAATGTTTAATAATAAAAAGATTTTGGAATCAGTGAACAAATCAAAGTCAATTTGGGATATAGTTAAAACCGAACAAGAATCCACTCATAAAATAATAACTGACATATGCTTCACAAACGAAAATAAACTAATAACAGATCCTGAAGAAGCAGCTGAGTGCTTCAATACGTTTTTCATTGAAATTGCAAATGTTATCCAAAAGCAATTATGTAATAATAATCCTTTCACTGCTCCCTATCCAAGTAAAAAAGTTAACTCCAGTATGTATCTAGCACCAACAGACGAAGAAGAAATAGCCTCTGTTATAGCAGGACTAAAAGATAAAAAATCCATTGACTCAGATGGGTTCTCAAATCATTTGCTGAAACAGTGTCATCATCTTATTCTAAAACCATTATGTTACTTAGTGAATTTATCATTTAGTTCAGGAATTTTCCCAGATGTTTTTAAAATCTCAAAGGTTAAGCCACTATTCAAAAAAGGTTCGACAGAAATAATGAACAACTATAGACCAATATCTATCTTATCTGTATTTTCAAAAGTGATAGAAAAAATTATGCATAAACGACTAATTTCCTTTTGCGAAAAGTATAATATCTTAACACAATGTCAGCATGGCTTTCGGAAAGGGAGTTGCACTACCTCGGCATTGACCAAATTCTTAGAGAATGTGTATAGGGCACTAGATAGGAAAGAGTGTCCTGTGGGTATTTTCCTTGATCTTACAAAGGCATTTGATCTTGTAGACCATAGCATTCTACTGGATAAGTTGCATGCAGTTGGTATTAGAGGAATATGTTACGAATGGTTCAGATCATATCTGGAAAGTAGACATCAATTTGTACAGCTAGACTATGTAGATAAAAACTTAGGTGTAATTCAAAGTAAAACATCTTAAGAGAAAATAGTACAGCAAGGTGTGCCCCAGGGTTCAATATTAGGTCCATTTTTATTTCTCTTATATATTAATGATTTAGGTCTAGGTTTAAATAAAACGGGCGAGAACATCAATTTGACACTCTTTGCCGATGATACCAGCATATTAATGACTGGGAAAACCTCGAATGAGGTATTAAGCTATAATAATACTTTTAATACAAAAATTGTCAATTGGTTTTTAAAAAATAAGCTAAAAATAAATGAAGAAAAATCAGTAGCTATAGGCTTTCACCACAAACTAAATAACACTGCTCAATTCCCAAGTATATATTTAGGGAATAAATCACTACTCTATGAATCAAATACCAAATTTCTAGGAATATGGTTAGATGAACATTTAAAATGGGAAAAACAAATTCAGCAACTAGAATTGAAACTAAGCAGAATTACATTCGCTATTAAATCAATGAGGGAGTCTGTAAACACAAATGTGTTGAGAATTATTTATTTTGCTTATTTTCATTCTGTAATGTCTTACGGTATACTTAGCTGGGGAAATGCTAAAGATGTATCAAAAATATTTAGACTGCAGAAAAGGGCTATTCGTTATATAGTAAATACTCCTTTCACCACCAGCTGTAAACCATATTTTAAACTACTAAAAATACTTCCATTACCCTGTGTGTATATATATGAAGCTCTAGTTAGGACAAGAATTGTACTTGCTCAATTTGAAACAAATTCGCAGATACATACACATAATACAAGAAGTAAATCAGATCTACGCATTATAAGCCACAATACAACTTTATTCACACATAGCTTCGAACATAAAGCAGTATTATTATATAACAAACTACCCGATGGCATTAAAAGTATAACATCGGAAAAAAGGTTTAAACTGACTGTAAAATCATTTTTAAGAGAAGGTTGCTATTATTCAGTGGAAGAATACTTAAAACATGATCAACATATCAATGCTTCCTAAAATGATGTTTGTGAATAAATACCTGTGCAACTTCGGAGGTGATACTTGTAATATTCAGAAAAGCTGTAAAAAATATCCTACTAAAAGTAATGTCACAGACAACAGATGAGTTTCTAAGAAGTAAAATTAAATAATAAAGTAAATATTGATTTTTTTCTTGGTAAAAGTTATGTCTCTTACAGCCTAGTTCTTAAAAATGTAATACATTAAACTATTATGTGACCTAAGTTGCATTATTCTTAATTACTATTTGTATTATTATTCTGTTAATTACTACTGCATTACTTTAATCACTATTGTATTATTTAACTACTATTGTATTATTTAATTACTATTGTATTATTCATAATTGTATTACTCATAAGAAATGTATTATTCTTATGGGTACAAATTTGACGAAGCCATGAATATTGTATATTCCTAAGGTGAATAAAACTATCATTATCATCATCATGAAATTAATGTTTCTGCCAATCCCCTTATTCCATTGTTGTTCAGCTTCAGCAGTAAAATTTTGCGATCAATGCAGTTGAAAGCTTTCTTAAGGTCCAGGAAAATACCAGCTACTTTGTTCCTATCTTCTAGTCTGGTTATAATATCTCCAAGAAATTTAGTTGCAGCAGTTACAGTTGAACGGTTCTTTCGAAAACCATGCTTTGTAGGTCTAACATTATTGTCATCTTCTCTTTCAAATATCTGAGGAAAGACTTTGAACTGGTCAACAAAATTTCCCCAAAGAGGGTTTTCATCTCTGTATATTTCAGTGAACATCTTGAATGAAATCCACTGTACAGTAGCTACTAAGCTTTGTTGCTTTAGACCATATTGATACTAGGGTCATAGCTGTTCGCTTACTGTGTGGGTGTCCTGTGTTTAGAGAGTAATTTGTTAGTAGTGTGTATATATAACACAAACTGCTTTGTTGTCTTCTGGTTTAGGGATAACATTTTAGTCTCTGGTTTCCAAAGTCACTGGTTCAAAGCCAGGAAAAGCCATGAACTGTTTTGGATGTAAAAGTTCTTAGCATAGCGTCCTTTTGAAGAGAGGTAAAGGTGGTGGTCCTGTGTTGTAGATTAATGGCATGTAAAAGAACCTCAACTTGAAAAAGAGATCTCTGAGGAAAATTATGTGGTCTTTCATGCCCAATATACCTATAGACTGGAACACTGAGAGCACACAGTTACAGAACATCCATAAATAAACTCTCAGTTTCAATTTGTCAAACTGCTAGATTTGACAAATTCACTTAGAAAATATGATTGTCTAATGTCCATCCATTAGTTTGACATCACTCATCAAAGGATTGCAACTATGCTGTAATGTATAACCATTGTTGCTTTACATGACAGTGCTATCTAGCATCAGTGCTCTTTCCTACTCACCGACAACGTATAAACAAGGCTGAAATATTAAGAGCTTTTTAGTTTCCAAAAGATGGAAATTAGTATTGATCCCTAAAATACTTGCTTTTTGGAAAATCTTTTAGCTGATTTGGAAGCTTGAGAATACTTCTGCTTAAGTGAGTGATGTCCCACTAGATGAGTATGCATTTCATTAATGTGATTGCTTAACATTATCATTTATCATATTTAAACGAAGAAACATATACATATTATACCTCTGGGTGTAATCCAGTGTGCAGAATAAAAGAAAGTATTAGATAAAATAAGATATTTCAGTATATACTGTCGCGAACCCATTATCTACGATAGCGCGGCTTGTGTACACAAATAGCCGGCAGATAAAGATAGGACGCAGATAAAGGTCTGCTGAAACAAGCAAACTGAGATAAATGGAAATTTCTAGTGACTTCTTGACTGATACAGATTATTCGGTTTCTGGTTTATTTTAGATCAGTCTAGAAATTATTAGTGAGGTATTTAAGGGAGCGACGACTCGCCTAAAGTCAGTCATAAGCAGTAAACAGCTGTAGAGTGTTGTTGTAACGAGAGCTGATGTAAGCAGAATGCTGTTTGTTATTGTTATCGACCTTGGTAGATTGTGCTATGTATGTGACGTAATGTTGTTACGTGAGAATTAAACAGTGTATTTTTACGGAAATAATGAACATTTGGAATATCTGCAACTCAGACTTTTAATTCTACGAACCCACAAAGTCACAATATACATTTTATTTACATCTAATGAATACAGCTCAATTGAAAATGTACAAATATATGTGATAATTTTCTAATGTCACATTTCTTAAGATATGTTGATAAACATTGAATTTAGCAGACAGTAGTTTATATCACAGATCATTTTCTAGTTGAAGAGGCTGTTTAAATGATCAAGGTGTGAGCAAGGGGGGCAGTTGCTGCAGGAGTATGGCCAATAGCTAGTGCAGCAATATGAGCAGGAACAGGAGAAATAACAGTTGAGGTATGTCCTAGGGCAATAGGGGTAGCAAGGATCTGACGGCGCACTCGTGATTTAGCAGCTTCATGAGCAGCAATGTGAGCAGCCTTAGCAGCTATGACTTCAGCTGTATCAGCAACAGGAGCAGTGGGGCCCACAGGAAGGGCATTGCTTGCAACACGATAGCCAAGACCATCGGCAACATAGTCAGTCCTCAAAATAGTGCCATCAGGGCTCACATAGCTGAAGCTTCCAATTTTGTTACCAGCAGCATCCTGTAAAAGAAAGTTGTACTCCATTATGTGGGAGAAAATTACTATGAAATCCAAAGTTGATCTTCTTTCATGACATGTTTCTTTTGGCAATTTCTGTTGAATAAAAATTACATTATTATTTCCTGTATAACACATCTGAAATAATAAGTTAAAAAGCATTCTTGTATTACTTGAGAAACAGTTTGAAATAATGGGAATGCATAATATACATTCTTGATTGTTTGTGAAGTATAAGAAATGAAATTAGAGAAAAAATATTCATAATGAAACAAATAAAAAAATGCAAGGAGGGTAAGTAATTTCTTTAAAAGTATCGCATGTCAGAAGCTTGAATAATGTACATTTGCAAATTATATTCATTTAAAATCTTGATATAAAAACAAAAAGGAAGGAAATTGGGATTGTAAATTAAGTACTTTTTAGGAATTGGCATATTACACTGCAAGGATTGTGACACTTCATTTGAATCAAAAGAGAAATGACTAAATTCTATAAACCTAGATGCCAATGAAATAGAAGAATATTTGGCAATGACTGAAATATGTATACATCAAAATTATTTTGTTTTCGATGGAAAATATTATAAACAAATTTCAGGACTAGCTATGGGAAGCCTGCTGTCACCATTTTTGGCCAATCTATACATGAGCTTTATCGAAACACATAACTAAAGCCTTCCCTCATATTTTTAAAACATGGTACAGATACGTAGACGACATCTTTGCAATAGTGTCCTACAAACAAATAGATGATGCTTTGAAACTGCTCAACCTGCAAGAACCCAGCATACAATTGACAGTGGAAACTGAAGAGGACTGTACTCTACCTTTTTTGGACCTTAAAATCACAAAAAGCAATGAAAAACTAGAATTTGGTATCCATAGAAAAGCAACACACACAGATAATTACATCAAAGCAAATAGTTTCAAGCCAATTCCACACAAACATGCCACCATCAACAGTCTAACACACAGATTAGTAAATCTACCCCTCAGCCAGCAAGAATATCAAAAACAATACCATCAAATCTTAAAAACTGCAAATAAAAATGGATATGGAAAAAACCTTGTAGATAAAAAAACTAAAATCATTCAAACTTCAAAAGAGATTAAAACAGATCACAGCTCTCACACCAATAAAACAAGAAATTAGATTTGCTAAATTTACTTACCACCCCTGGGCCACAAAAAAGTTCCAAAAAATATTCAAGAAATACAATATAACATTGGCACCAAAAAACAATTACAACATTAAAAACCTACTTCACAGTAATAATACTGATAAGATAAAACCAGAGGAGAAGTCAGGCATTTACAAGATTAAGTGTAAAGACTGTGAAAAAAGTTACATAGGGAGCACAAAAAGAAACATAGGCACTAGAAAGAAAGAACACTTCAGGCACTTAAGATACAAAAATATTGATAAGTCCGCAATATCAGCTCATTTCTGGTCTGAAAATCATGAAATTGAAGATAGCACCGAATTACTAAAATACGTACAAAAACATAGTGAACTCGTCTTATGGGAGAGAATATACATAGAAAAACAAAAACCAACTAATGAACTTTGAAATCCCGCCAGAAGAGAATCCCACATTTAAGCTCATCACTAAATCAACAGATGGTAGCAGCAACTCCAGAATTACCCACACCACTGGATCAAGCTTTAGTCGCATAAGAGCCGAAGATGCAAACGATGATTTGCGAAACATGTCCTCAAAATAGGTACGAAAGTGAAGCAGATGTGTAAAAAATACGACTCATCTATAAATTAATAATTATTTCGCTTCACTGTGGTGTTCCAATACAGTTAAATCTCAGAACATTCCAAATATTTAGCTTAAAAAAGAAAATCCCTAAACTAAATCTGCAGTTCAAGAAAACAAACCTGAAACAAACATATGAAACAAAATATTTAGGAACAATTTTGTATTCAAAATTATCTTGGAGACATCATATTGAAGCAGTGGTAAACAAATCAACAGCAAAATTTTCAATTTTGAAAAGATTAGCTGGAGTCAAGTGGAGCAGTAATCAGGAGACACTGAACACCACTTACAAAGCATTCATCAAGCCAATACTTCTTTATAATGCAGAGGTAATAATTACAGCAAACAGTTCTAACAAAAATCACCTAGAAGTATGCCAAAATCAGGCCTTGCGAGTAATAACTGGTGCAGCAAAATCAACTCCAATCACGGCAATGCAAGCCTTAACTTGGAACTACCCAATACATCTAACTTTAGAGGAGCAGGCACTAATACAACATGAAAAAATGTTGCGATTAGAAACAACAAAATGGGAGGAAAGACTATTACAACCAATCAAGATGAAAACACAATCAAGTTTCGTACACTAAGTTACGGAATTAAAAACAGATCTGAATCTTCCTAATTCTAAAGAAAACATTTTAACCAAAGAAAACCCACTGACTTTTGAACCAAATAATATGCAATTAGATTTAGAACAAATAGTTACAAAATCTGAAACTTCCAAACCTGTACTAAAAACGCTAGCATTAGAAACTGTGAACAATAGATACCCACCTGAAGAATGGTTACATATCTACACAGATGGATCTAAATTGGACAACAACTCAGGAGCAGGAATTAAGTGTGCACTGTTCTCATTCTATCAACCAGCAGGTTACCACACAACAAATTTTGATGCAGAAGTAACGGCTATTCATATTTCACTCCAACACCTTCTATACAGAATAGATAAATTCAAAAATGCTGTCATACTGTCTGATTCTAAAGCAGCATTATGTGCAATAAGTTCATATAAAATGAGGTCAATCGAAATTAAAGAATGTCACAAAATGATCCAACAACTTCAAAAACTACAACTATATTACAGTTGATACCTGCACATTTTGGAATTGCTGGAAATGAATCAGCTGATTTTCTTGCCAAAAAAGGTGCAAATTTAATTCAGAACAAAAGTAAAAGCTTACCCTTTACATCCATAAAAAGATTAATCAAAAACAAATATAAAAACAAACTAAACCAATCAATATCTAACTAAGCCAAAGATAAAAAATGGAACATTTTAATTAAAAATCCAGAAATTATTCCAGAAATCTCACGTAAACCTGCAGTAGCAAATTTTAGATTACTTACGGAACATGATTATTTGGCCAAACACTTACACAGAATAGGAAGTTATACAAGTCCAAATTGTCCTCTGTGCAACAAAGAATAGAAAATGACTGAAGAACACCTGCCGGACCCACTACACAGAAATATTGGAGAGCAAGAGAGCTAATGGCTTCATTGCTGAAGCCTAGCATTTGAAAACAACAACATATTTTCCAATATTAAGCAATCTGTTTTGTCATTCACCTGCCACATGTTACTGTTAAAAGCTTATTTATTTCATAAACATGCATTAGGAAGTATATTCCAATTTTAAGTTTATCTACTTACTGCACAATTGTATGCAAAGATTTCATAGTTATTTCAGATTAGATGGTTTATGGATTAAGTTGTTTCTTCGCAATATGAAGGGATACTCATTAAAGATAATGATTTATTGGTTTCCTTTGATGTGAAATAATTATTTGCTAATTTATCTACACATGCATTCCAGATTTGCTCTATCAAGGACTAATGAACATTAATACAGAGGAGCAGCATAGATCAGATTTAATTGCAATTGCATATTTTTGTATAAATCACAGATTTTTCACTTTTAATAAGAAATTTTATAAACAGACAAAAAAGGCTTTTCAGTAGCTCAGTATCTATACTGTTAGCAGATTTATGTATGAGTTTGCTGAAAAATATTATTATTACTTCCCATCCAAAAATATTTAAAATTTGATTCAATATTTAGATTATGTATTTGTGGTAATTCTGCAACACTACTCTGATACATTTCTGAACATTTTGAATAAACAGGATTATCATATATGCTTTACTATGGAAATAGAAAAAGATAATACTCTTCCTTTTTTGAATTTTAAGAATTACAAGAAAAAAAGTTATTGGAATTTGGTATTTACAGAAAACCCATGGATAATTATATAAAAAACAAATTATACAGTCTGATACAACAACACATAGTCCTTAGAAGTTTGGTTCATAGATTATTTTATATGCCTTTTTTCTAAAGAACTGCAACATAATGGTTCTGCACCTGATCCTATTACATATATGTAATAGAATAAATAAAAGATACAAAGCAAAAATAAGTTAATGTACACCACCTTACAGCAAGTTAGTAACAGGAGAAACATAATGTATAAAAGGTTTACATATCATTCTATAATCATCAAGAAATTTGAGAATTTATTAAAAAAAGCATAACATAAAGTTAACATCTTAAAATAATTATAGTGTGAAAAATTTACTTAATACTTCCTTAAAGAATATTACAAAAAATATTAATAATTCAGGAGTATATCAGAGAGGTTGTTTGGATTACAATAGTATTTGTATAGGAAGAACCAAGATAAATTTAAAGTCTATGTTAACAGAACATTAGAGAAATATTAAATTACAACAGATACATAAATCTCCCATAGCACATCACTTTTAGAAGGCAAATCATGATATAGCCAGAGAACTTAAGTTACTTAAAACTATCTACAACACCCACCATAAAACTATCAGGGAAAAATAGTATTCATTTTTATGAATTCAAAAAAGAATCTTCCTGAAAGTATTATCCCATGAAGGTCACCAATTTCTAATGATGAGGTATTAGCAAATTGATTCAGCAAGCAAGAACAATGAAATGGATATCACTTTTAGCAGGTTCTCTCATATTACTTTATTTAGTATATTTTAAAATTGGTGACTGTGTGGTAATTTGGCAAGGGAACTTTTAATAGCAATTTGACGTTATGAGATATGAAAGTATACTAGAACAGGGGAGGTCCTTAGGTTTCTTGCTACTGTGCCATGAATAAGCCACCGAGAAAGCCAGGTTAGTCAAGTTCCCAAAAAACATTAGAAGAATGCTATTGACAGGAGTTCTAGGTATTCAGTAAACAAAGGTTTAAGCTTGTCAGACAGAAATATGTGTCCCATTCTCTACAGCTATTTAACTTATCATCTGTACAAATTGTAGTAACGTGTAAGTTATCCCTTTGCGGCTATGCTTCCCAGAAACAATTCAGTACAAACTTTATTGATCCGTTGGGTAAGAATAGAAACTTTCTTCCCGGCCTGATTGTTAGATGAGGCCTATTTTGAACTGATAGGCCATGTCAACAAACAAAACATGCAATACTGAAGTAATGTGAATACAAATGAATTTCACAAAAAACACACTCCATTGTGAAAAGGTTACAGTACATTGTAATGCTCCAGCTTCCAGGATTACATTTCAGTTCCATATGGTTAGTGGTTACTAAAGCTGGAAAAAGATTTGCATTAACAACTTCAGGGAAGGTACGTATTTATATTGAGTTCAGAAGTAAACTGGAACCATTAGTGTTTAGCTACACTAACGTTTTGGCCTTCAGCCACTTACATAAAAACATTCCTCAGCCATGTTTTGCAGCTTAGGGTGTTCAGTATATTTTCCTATACTTGTTCGTTAAATATATCCTTGTAGAGTGAAAGTTCTGTCATGACAGAAATACATGTATGGAATATTAATCCAGAATTATTGGATCCTACTTTATAGAATCTTACAGAAACGCAGTCATAGGGAATCCAGAATGTCATAGAGATCTAACGACTTCACTGATTCCTAATTTGCAGAGATATCAGTTAATTTCAAGTGAGATGAAGTCCAAATACCACTCAAGATGCAGCAGCAATATTGCGGTGTTTGTGATAGAATCATCTCACGTTTTGAGGCCATACCATTGCCAGAGAAACCCTCTGATTTGAGTGCTCATGATTTCTTTCTGTTTTTTTTTTTTTTTTTTAAATTTACATCCTCCAACATTTAGTCATGTCGGGCGATGAATGAAATGGGTGAAATGATGCTCAATGTGTCCGGAATCCATGGAGCTTAGAGTTACCTGACATTTGTCTTTCAGGATAAGGGAAAATCCCGGAAAAAACCTTATCCAGGTAACTCACTCTGATCGAGATTCGAACTCAGGACCTCTTGAACTTGAGACAGACACGCTACCATCTACGCTACCAAGGCGGGCTATTTTTTCTTTCTGTAAGAATATCCCAAGAGCCTAGTGTATGTGTCCTCAACTTAGAGACTCTTGAGCAATGCAACAATGAAGAGATTGACTCTATTCCACTTAAGTCAGTGAAAGTGATGGGTAGTATTGTTAGTGACTTCATTAGTGCATCACAAAGACATTTGTTATCTAACAGATGTGATTTAAAAAAAAAAATGTAAAAAAGCATGACCTGAGTTATTCTACCTATATTAGAGTGGTAGATTGTTTCTGCTGAACCTGTACTTCAGAGTAAAATCTAGTGAATGTGTACTTAAAAGAAAAATATGTAAATATATGTACTTTCAAGTTAGTTTTTAGGCTCTGGTTGAACAAACTCAAACATATCATAAACCTTGTTCGTTAATGTTAATACAAAAAACGTGCAAAATATGAAAAACTTATCAGGGATCCTAGAATTTATGATGGGGGTCCTTGTTAGGCACAGCACCAGTCATGACTTTCATGTCCATAAGTCTTGAAAAGGTTATGAGAATGCCAAGTAATTGTTCTGCTGGAATTCATTAGATGAACCATACTGATTAAAAAGTAGAATACTCACCTGAACAGCATGGTGGGCCTGCAGAGCTTCATTGTGCCCATAGTTAGCCTGTCCAATGACATCCTGAGCATGGTACTTGGTGTGTCCATTGAGGGCAGGGGTGACAGGAGCAAGATGAGTGGCAATAGGGGCAGCAAGGGGAGCAATAACACGAGTAATAGGAGCAGCAGCAATAGGAGTAGCAAGTTCAGTAACTGTAGTGGAAATGGGAGCAGCTGCAATAGGTGCAACTCCAATACGAGTGGCAACAGGAGAAACAATGTCAGTCACAGTTGTGGAAATAGGAGCTGCAGCTAGTGGAGCTGCTATAGAAGCACCTAATGGAGTTGAAATGGAGCCCAATGCTGAATATGTACTGATGGTGCTGCCCAGCAATCCAGGCTTGGCAAGAGAGCAAGCCAAAGTAGCAGCAAATACAACCTGCAAAAATCAATGACAGATTTAACATTATTGAATTTCCAGAACCCTTTAATATCTAAAGCAAAACAGCAGAACCAGCAGTTAATATATTAATGAAATAAAGAACACTATAAGAATATAGATGACAATGTTGGTAGTAAATAGAAAAGGCATACTAATGGTTTAAGGGAAGTCATTGTTGATATCTTCTCAGACTATGCCATGCTTATGCTTCTTAGTTTTTTTTAAATAAAAATTATTCTAAATCTTGGTTGAACTTAGACTAAACTTTGAATAGTCCAAAACATTTTAAGAGATATAAAAAAAATTGGATCTTATGCTGCAGAACTAGGTTTAAGGAAAAGTGAAATGGTGTTTACGTTTAAAAGGCAATTGTTATGTTTGCTACTGACAGCATATTTCAAATGGTTTGCTTACTTGGTGTATATTTTATTCATAATTTAAATGTTCGAAGAATATTTCCTGTAACATTAAGCTTCCGTTGACATTTTGGAAGAATACTTCACATACTGTTTTCTCAAAAACTAAAAGTGTTAGAAAAATGATATTTTTCAGCTTTGAAGATTTAGTTATAATAAACATAAGTTACATATTATATTTGTATATATTTATTTGCTTCACTGTTAATAGCTTCATATTTTACATATATGATATCTCTTATTAAATAATATGTCTGTTAAGGTCATAACAGAGAAATCATGTACATAATTTCAGCAGTGAAAATGTGTACATTTATTTTTAAAAAATCCTGAAACAGTTTGTAATTTTCATCCTAAAAGATATAACTTCAAAGTGTTTTAATCTTTAAAATTTACACTGTTAAATAACCTTTAAGATAGCTTTTCCTAAGCTTTTCCTTTTAACTGAAATTTCCTAGATTTTCAGGTAGTAATTGGATGATGTTGTTATTTGTAAAGTGAATTAAAATTACATTGCCCGCCTCGGTAGCGTGGTGGTAGAGTGTCTGCCTCACGTTCAAGAGGTCCCGAGTTCGAATCTCGGTCAGGGTGAGTTACATGGATAAGGTTTTTTCCGTGGTTTTCCTTATCCTGAAAGATGAATATCGGGTAACTCTAAGCTCTAAGGACCCTGGGTTCATTTGAGCATCATTTCACCCATTCCACCCATTCCATTCATCGTCCGATATGACTTAACGTTGGAGGACGTAAAATTACAAAAAAAAAAATTACATTGTCATCAGAAACTCCAAAAAAGATATCCATCAAAAACCTATTATTCCACACATCATCAGCAAAATAAATAGTATAACAAATTGATACTCCAATGACAATGGTTATGATTAAAAATCTTTACTTTTGTGATCTATTTGCATTATGTATTACTTAGTTAAATAATATTATAATGATTAAGTTGATATTTTGAAAAGTATGAAGTATTCTAGTTGTTACTCACAAGAAGCTTCATCCTTTAAGTTTTTGTTTCAAACTTATAGCTATGAACTGGTTGATTGCAAGACCTGAATTGTGTGCCACTCTGGAAAACATGAATGCTTATATATACATGCATAACCTGGTAGGCAACATATAGGATATTAAACTTGGAGCCATAGGGAATCCACACCCATATTTCGAGGTCATAATAAGTAGGCCTTGGGAACCACCTTGCTTCCTAATTACTCAAGTTTAAGGTCCAAAGTCACCTGCATTTTGATAACTTCATTAAAGTTTCTAGGTATCAGAGAGTTCATGTTCAGTGGTCATGTTGTGCTTCTTAGACTGTTAGCAGAGGTTTTGAGTAGTCTCTTATGCTTTAAAAATACATTAAATAAATATTTGAAAGAAGAGGAAAGCATAAAAGCAAAAGTGCATCCAGAAAAATAATTTTGAAAACTGTTTTAATGCTCAGGCAGCAATATGCCCACCAGCAACCTGACAAAAATGAAAGAAGCATCATGTAGGTATATGTCTCTTGGGATGCAGTTGAAATCCATCTGTTCAGTTTTGATCAGCAGTAAAATCAGAACAGAAAAATACATACACTGGACATAATGCTGTAAGCCATATACACCTAATTGTAAAATAGTTCACTTAAAACCTGTGTTCACTGCAGCAAGCTTTAATTGAAAAGCAGTTTGAAATAGTCTCAAAAGTTCAGGCATTTTTTATAAAATCTTTATTTACTCAATATTAAACTAGGAACATTTACATGGATATTTGTGCTGTATTAATCGGGTACTGGTAACTGAAAGTATCTCTTGTATCTTCTTCCTCATTTGAGAACAACTCTATCAACATTTGGTGGTAGATTTGAAAAGTATATGCATGTGGGATCTCAAAGGTTTAAACTTCTTTAGACTTTCAAAAATAAAATGATTTCCCCACATGTGTAGTTAAAATGTAGAAGTGATAAGTTTTAATTATAATTTGATTTAATGAGTTTATTGATGGACTGACGATGCAAGCAATCTGTTTGTGAAATTGATCTCCATTACAAAGAAGAATTAACACCATTTTCTTAAGATACGTGAAGTTTTTTGTTACAATTATTTATATTTGTGTAATAAGTTTTAATAATTTACATTTTCCCAATGCTATGATTGTCTGTCTAGAAGTAGTATGTTAAGACTGACTTATGTGTTAATTTAAATATTATTTATTTGGTAAATACCCGACTTCAGTTTGTAATAATGGTATTTTATCCAATAAGTTGTTCAAGCCATACTTATTCAGTGGAGCAAATTTAGTTTTAAAATTTTTAAGAATTATTTGAAATTTCTTAAAAGACCATGAATGGAAGGTGAACGTCATAATTTCCAATCACTTTCTTCAATTTTCTATAAAAAAGATACTTATTTTACTTCGTTTTGTTTAACATATGTATACTGTTAGTAGTGTTTCTAATGTTAATAATTACAGATGTTTTGCAAGAAATTTATCTACAATGCTAGTTGGAATTCAGTCTGTCAGTTTTATAAAAAAAAAATGTGTAGCATTATTAAATTTTAGATGAGTCGCATTTTTTACACATCTGCTTCACTTTCGTACCTATTTTGAAAATAGGTACGAAAGTGAAGCAGATGTGTAAAAAATGCGACTCATCTAAAATTTAATAATTTTTCGCTTCACTGTGGTGTTCCAATACAGTTGAATCTCGATAATGTGTCGCATGTTTTGAGGATATTTTTTTATGATCATATATTGGATCTTGATTGATCCCATAGTGGTGCCAGTAATTTTGCTGATTGGATACATTTTCCAAGATTTTGGGTGTTATAAATTAAAATTCATGAATAGCTTTTTCTTTTCCTCTTTATTCTAAAATTCTCTCCCATATACCCAGTTCTAATTCTGGTGTGTATCTGGGAGGTTTTAACTCCACAATGTTTTGACATTATATAATGGCTGGTAGATAAGAAGTGATATCATAGTGATGTTGACTATTTTGTCAACTTGTATTTTATATCTGTAAGAGCTGCATTTTTCAGTTTTGTTTTCCCCTATATTACAAATCTGAGAGATGAGATCAAAGATATTCTGCAAATTGTTTACAGGTTTTAAAAAGAACAGTTTATATTACCACATTTATCCTAGAAGGCTGCTTCCAAAGATTGTTGTTTTATCTTCCCTGGCTTAGTGTATTAATGGTTGTTCAGATCATATACAAGAGGGCAATATTTTGCTAAGTATTACTTCTATTATAATTGTTCCATGAATCAATTCCTACATGCCTTTATGATGCCATTGTTTCTTTATCACTTAACTGTAGTAGGTAGGGGAAGTACAGTTTTTTACACACTAAATTTCAGAATCAGGATTTCACCAGAAACCTTGTGGTTGAGCATTCATGCAAATGCTCCCACATACATTTTGAGTCTCCTATTTATCATAAATCTCAGACCAATGTACCACATAGTTCGTACAGCACTGGGAAACTATTCACAGAACATTTATAGCATAGATTAGATTCAAATAATGCATCGTGGTAATGTGGCTTTATTTCAAGACTCCTTCAGCACTGAAAATCTTGGGTTTCCCCTTCCCTCCCCTTATGACTCTAATTTGTATATATTTAACTTAGCCTTTTATCAGTAGATAGCTATCTTTGTCTCCTCTATGTGCTATTAACTCATAAGAATATCAAAATATAAAATTGAAAGAAGCATAGAGACAGTGAAGCACAACTTAGCACACTAATCTGAGTGAAGCAGTGTGTCAGTATCTTCTTGATTCACTTTTGTGTCATAAGAATATATTGAAACCATTTCTGCCAAATATTCACTGTTATTAACAGAAAGTAATTAGAAAAAATAAGCCTTTATATTAATCATTTGTGGATTAGCTATGCAAATAAAAGATAACTGATACTCATATTATATTGAAATGGAGTTCTTATTTATGGATGGTCTTTAATTGCTTTGTTTCTCAGCATCACATTCTATATTGGGTGTGAACAACTACTTAATTTTGCTCTGAGACCTCTTCATCTGATATGAGGCTCTTTTACATGGCATAAATTACAACACAGGACTACTGGCTTTACTTCTCTTTTGGAGGAAGTCATGATAGGGACTTTTCTTTCTGAAAAGAGGCATGCCCTCGGCCAGTTTTGAATCCGCAATCTCAGGACCAGAGGTTAGCATGTTACTTCTAGACCAAGGAGGATGACTAAAAAAGAGAGTCATATGATTGCTACATATCAGTTTTTAAAGTATTTAATGTTGGAGTGGCATGAAATATAGTGTGTCCTTCTCAAAATTCTGCAATTGAAGCACTTTCATGGTAATTCTTTTGGCTTTAATTGAGTGTATATGCAATAGATACTGATAAATGTGGAATGTAATGCATGTTTCACTGTGTGATAGCATAATTGAAGGCATAGCCTCAAATGCTAAAGTAATATTTTTGTTTTCATTATTTTTTTTTTTTTTACTTTTTTTTGTAATTGTTCCGTAAATATATATAAAAAAACTTGAACAGGCATTGGGCTTTAAACTTAGATTGGATGATAATGTACAAATAGGCTGCAAATGTCACCGATTTTTTACAAAGAAATTTAAGTCTTGTTCATTGTATTATTTCAAAAACTTTGTCACTGCAGATTTTAATATGTGCAAATTTAAAAATTTGTGTTTCACTGACTCTTTACAAGCTATTCTAGCAAATGCTTATTCGTCTATGTAGTTTACGTTAATTGAGATGGACATCTACATAAATGATTCTATTACATCTTTCTTGAAAGTGCATTGGGTGTAAGATAATACCGTAGGCTGAGGCAGCTGTCAAATCTTTAAAGAGCTGGTTGATGTGTGATGGCATAACATTTAATATTCTTTTTGTATGATCAGGAGGGGGAGGGACAAACGTATAACAACTTCTCATTTGAGAGAAGCGTAAATATTTGAAAATTCAAAACGATAAAAAGAAATTTCTTAGAAATGGTTAACTCAGAGAAGGGGGAAAAAAAAAAAAAAAAAACCTTTAATAAGATTTACATATTTTTAATGTAAATTTATATTGAAGAAATAATCCTTAAAGAATTAATCCTTTTAAATACATTTCTCCAGTATATGAATGATTTTTAATTAATTAGAGACAACTGAAAAATTCAGTGCCACGGCCGGATTTGAATCACGGATCTCCTGGTTTCCGTCCAGTTGCTCTAACCCCTTGAGCTACCATGGCCAACATTCCGTCCTGACATTAAATTCTCCAATTGACTCATTATATTTTCCCGGTAGACCACTTAGAGTTCTCATAGTCGAGATAAACATTTGTGGCGACTTACTATTGCATTCTTGAATATGAGAACTCTAAGTGGTCTACCGGGAAAATATAATGGGTCAATTGGAGAATTTAATGTCAGGACGGCATGTTGACCATGGTAGCTCAAGGGATTAGAGCGACTGGACGGAAACCAGGAGATCCGTGGTTAAAATCCTGGCCGTGGCATTGAATTTTTCAGTTGTCTCTAATTAATTGAAAATCATTCATATACCAGAGAAATGTATTTAAAAGGATTAATTCTTTAAGGATTAATTCCTCAATATAAATTTACATTAAAAATATTCAGCGATAAAAATCCTGGTATTTAAGTACTTACAATAGTAAGTCGCCACAAATGTCTCTAAGTGGTCTACCGGGAAAATATAATGTGGCAATTGGAGAATTTAATGTCAGGACGGCATGTTGGCCATGGTAGCTCAAGGTGTTAGAGCGACTGGACGGAAACCAGGAGATCCGTGGTTCAAATTCTGGCCGTGGCATTGAATTTTTCAGTTGTCTCTAATTAATTAAAGATCTACATATTTTATGCAGTAAGATTTTCTTTATGTTTTACAGTTTAGCAGTTATGTTAAAGTTAGTCAGAATGAAGGAGCATGAATGTATAATCATATAATCACACTGACCTAGTTAATTGCTGCCATGCCTGACAGTGTGGTTTTGTAATACATTAATCAGTTGTATGATTTTTAGCAACAGAAAAATAAACAGTTTTTAATTTTGAAAATTAAATGTTAACTAGTAAATTAAGCTTAAAAGTATACGAGGGTGGTGTGAAAAGTTTCCGACCTGAACATGAAGATGGCAGCACTTATAAATAAAAGCTAGAGAATTTCGTTGTACATCTGTTGACAGTTACTCGCCAAAGTTTTTAGCCATTTTGGATGCTCAGTTGTTATGTAACAGTCATTTGAGTGAATTGATTTGATTGTTTTAATGAAAATGGACAAAATCGAGTATCGAGCTGTCATTAAATATTTGTTTTTGAAAGGCAATACTCCTATGCAAATCAAAGATGAGTTGGATTCGGTGTATGGGGACTCTGCACCATCATTTAACTCAGTGAAATTTTGGGCAGCTGAATTTAAACGTGGCCGTAAGAGCTTGGGAGACGATGAATGTTTGGGACATCCAAAAATTGCAACTACCAAGAAAACATCGCCAGAGTTCACCAAATGGTGCTAGACAACTGCTGAATTAAAGTGAGATAGCAGAGGCTATGGGCATGTCAAAAGAACATATTTGTCACATATTAAATCAACATTTTGACATGAGAAAGCTGTCCACACATTGGGTGCTGCGTTTGCTCACGTTAGACCAAAAACGTGTTCGAATGAACATGTCCGACTCTCTGTTGGTGCAGTTTAGGCATGATAAACCGAGTTTTGGTGCCGATTAATTACAGTAGATGAAACTTGGATACCAGTTATATGCCTGCAACAAAAATACGGTCCAAACAGTGGACAGCAAAGGAGGAACCGGCTCCAAAAAAAGCAAAAAAACTTTTTTTTCAGCTGAGAAAGTGATGGCGACTGTTTTTTGGGATAGTCATGGAGCTATTTTAATCAATTATATTACAGGAGTGTACTACACATCATTATTTGACAAGCTAAAGGCAGAACTTGCAGAAAAATGGCCACAGAAATCCTGTTTCACCGTCTAACACCTCAGCGGTTGCAATGGCAAAAATCCATGAATTATGGTTTGAACTGCTTGACCATCTGCCTTACTCACCAGCTCTATCCCCAAGTGACTTGTTTTTGTTCCCTCATCTGAAAATTGTGCTCGGAGGACAGATTTTCATCAAATGAAGAGGCAGTCAACTTTGTTTTTCCAGAGAAAAACACCGAGTAGTATTTGGACGGGTTACAGAGATGGGAGCATCGCTGGGAGAAGTGTGTAGAGTTACAAGGAGACTAGGTTGAAAAATAAAACAAATTATCTGAAAAAATGTCTTCTATCTTTATTAGGTCGGAAACTTTTCTGACCACCTATGTATTAAAAGGTGCTAAACACTAGAGAGTCAGACAAATTGATTACCCTGACTTGACAACGAAGAAGGCATATGGGAGGACTAGCACAGATGCAAGTAGTTCAAAATAAGAAAAATAAAAGATAACCAGCAAAATCTTGAACCGGACAATGTGAGTGTCAAATTGCAATTTTTTGGATTGAGAAACCTGAAGAATAGTTTTATCAAACAGAAGCACAATTTCTGATTGCTGAATAACTGAAGTAATGAAATTTAATTGAAAAAACTATTTGTAGTCGGTTTTTAACTCCTAATCACTTACATTTTTATATTACTGAGGATAGCTCAATCATAAATAAAGTGAACAAGTAAGTGAAGTTTGAGTGTAAACATAGTGACTCATAAATCAAACTCAAATATGAAGCGCAATCATAGTTAACACTAGTCGACAAAAATGAACATTTTTTCTTTCACAAGAATTAAAATAACATTTTCTAGAAGTATTTTTCGTGCTGAATTCAAATATAATTTTAGTTTTTCCCCATCGGGAAAGAGTTTTGTGTGATATTTATTGGAATTTGTATAATATTCTAAAAAACATCTGTAACTAGCTATCTAACTCAGAATTATAACTACTCATTCTACTCTTTCTGACTTACCTAGAAAGTTGTAGATAGTGATTTTCGGGCATATTTTGCATCTGGAACGCCTCTCTTCTTGGTCCAACAGTAATCAGCCAGCATATTGGAATCTCCACTTGCCTTGGTACCTCTTTTCCATAGTAGACATTTGTTGATGAAAATGCTCACTATGCTCATCACTGACAGCTCCAAGATTTTTAGGAAAGAAGTCTAAGTGAGAGTCCAAGAAGTGAATTTTTAAAGACATTTTGCATCTCACAGCTTTATAAGAGTGCAGATCAGTCACTATGTCACCTTTGTTTTCTTCTTTATGGTTTCCAAGAAAATTGAAACATAAACATTTAAAAACTGCCAGGCTGCTTTCTCCAGTGGATTTAACAGTCCTTCGAAATGCTCATCAACCGTTAAATGACCAGATTTGTGGTCCTATAAAAATTCCTTCTTTAAGTTTAGCATCACTGGCTTTGGGGAATTTTTATATCAGGCACAAGAATCCATCAGACTGTTTATCCATAGTTTTGACGAAATTTTTCATTACTCCTAACTTATTATCCAATAATATTTTTTCAGGATTCACCAAAGGGACATATGACACATTTTTCTGGCCAGGGATAAGATATTCACGTTTAGGCCATGACTTTTTAACATAGCGAGACTTCCTATCTCTGCTCTTCCAGAGGCACAAAAAACAGCAAAATTTGGTGAACCCAAGTTGCAAACCATGCAATAAAGCAATGCCCTTTAAATCACAACAGATAGTCCATTAATATTTTCCCTAAAATTAGTTTCATATTTTGATACTATCTTTCTTATCAGCGGCATGCGCTACAGGTATTGATGACGAATCTATGAATAATTGCCACTCATCTGGCCTGTGTTGAAGCCCAAGAGTTTCCATAACTGAACAAATATCACTACAAAACACAATACCATTTTCTTCAGAGAAGTAGTCCTTGAAATCACTATGGCAGCCATGATAACTACATATTCTTACTTCTTTTTGGAGTAGATTCCACCCTTTGGGTCTGGAATTTAAACCTTCAGCTTGGTGTTTAGACAGATTTAAATCCCAGATCAGGTCATTATGGTCTTTCTGATTGGGAAAGCATGGTTCTGATGAACAGGTATTGGCTTCATATATAGCTTCATTTTTATTTTCATCTGAAGCATTTTCAGTTTTAGTTAAGTCAGAATCAGAGTTATCACCTAAGGTTGTATCTGCATATACTGTTCATTGTGTAAGACAGGTCTTATTGCAGATTGCAAATTCGAACACTGAACTGTATGTTTTGTTTTAGATGTGATTCATTTTATATTTGCCAAACAGAAATAATCATTTAAATGATCCTTTGGTTCCCTCCAAATAATAGGAATTGCAAATGGCATATGATGTGTACCATTTTTCCACCCAGTCAGCAATCTAACACACGAAACACTGCATGTATCATTTCAGACACCTGAAAAGTCTGGGCTAGCGGAACATTGCTTCCAGCAAGACCATAGGGCTAGCTTCGGTCTCAAAACTATTGTGGCAAAATGTAGTGGCTACTGGGAGCACAGAGTTAAGGAGGCGTTGGCTATCTCGGCAGAGAGAGTCACTCTTAACCGAGATGCCGGGCTTCAGTTTAGTGCTGCATGGAATCCTGCATTAAAACTTGAAAATGAGAGACTCAGGAAACACAGATTTGGCTTACTGAACAGCGACCACAGCAGAAGTGTTTTCTGAGAGGTCCGCCACATTACACCATCGCAAGCCTGCTCGCTTATTGGTCCGCATCATTTACCTTGGTGACTGGTGTATATATATATATATATATATATATATATATATATATGATTGAGCTTCCACCTTCTTCAGAAAAGTATGTTTACTGCCTCACATATATAGACTGATTTACCAATTGGACCACAGTTGTTTATTTTTAAAATATCTGAGCAGAAACTATAGCTCAAGAACTTCTTAATCCTTGGATCACTTGATTTGGAACAGTATACAGAATAGTAACTGATTGGGGAGCACAATTTCACTCAGAACTCTTCCAAACACTTGGAGGAATATGTGGTTGTAAATTAAGGAAACTACTCCATATCATCCAAATTGAAACATTAAAAAATTGAAAGATTTCACAGGACATTTAAAACATCTGTCAGTACTAAGAAAAGTCTTAAATGGAGCAGTATATTACTTACAAACTTGTTCGAGCTACGTTGTTCTATCAAAAAGGGTAGCAGTGCCACTTTTGCAGAAACGGTATATGGTACTCCATTCAAATTTTCAGGATATTTTTTCAATTCCCTGAAACAGAAATGAATGCACACATGCTACATTTGTAGGATAGTTGAAGAAATGCATGAGTCAAGTAAGACTTTCTGAATATTCTAATAGGTCAAGGGAAGAACCATTTGTATTACAAATATCAATAATACATGTCATGTATTTGTACGAGTTGACAAGGTAAAGACAGCTCTAGAAGCAGCATATCGAGGTCTGTATGAAGTCATGGAACATGCAGGAAAAATATTTGGTGTAAAAATAAACGCCAACATTAAAACGTATCCTTAGATTAAAACCTGCATGTATACAGATTGCATGGCACATAACAGATTGCATCACATAAAAGAACAATAACCACAAATGATGGATGTGCCAAACACAGCAACAACTACAAAGTTAGGTTCAGTAATACGATTACCAGCCTGGGAGGTTGTCAAATGATTGAAAAGGAAATTATATAAGGACATATGTGACCTGAAATGACACACTGACCTAGTTAAGTGCTGCCATAGTCGGTAGTATGATTTTGTAATGGCATCAGTCAGTTGTTTTATGAATTTTAGCAAGGAAACATAAATATAATTTTTGAGTTGGAAAATGAAATATAAATTATTCCATTAAGCTTAAAACTTTTCAAAAGGTGGTAACCACTAAAAAGATCCACAGGCTTTTCTGAGAAAATTGATTATATGCTTATTTAATTTGTATTTACCATATAAATATCTTAAACATGTGCTATTTCATTCAAAATGAATTCAAAATGATGTGTAAATAAGTATTTTTGAACACTTTTCCATGTAAAACAGTAGTTTGGATGAGTTCTGTTTGCTTCTTTCTTATATATACCTAATATGGACTAATTTACCAGCCATACATTGTAAAATTCATAAAGATCAGTGATAGACAACATTGAACCATGACACTGTTTGTAACCATGTTAGTCACTTTCCTGCTAGCCAGTAAGTTTAGTTACCCTCAGCACATGTACTTAGGTTTACATTGTGCTCTTGATTCTCAGTTGGTCTTAAGTGTCTTGTTTTCTAATCATTATGTTAATTATGATGATTAATAGCTGAAATGCCTAAATGAAAGTGGAAGAATAGAATGGGGACGTGAGCAGTAGAGGAGAAGATATAAGGAAATGCGATGAAACAATAGCTAATCAGGGGGAGAGTAAAAGTGGAAGTGAGAACATTTAAAAAATAAAAAACTGAGGATAAATAAATCCAGGCTGATTGAAGTGACAGTAGTAAGAAATTGAAGTAAGAGGTAAATAATGGTCAGGAAAAGTTAAACATTTTGCAAATAGCAAAAAGTTAATACGGATGTACAAATTACAGAAAAGGAAAAGAGATTAGAGTGGGGTTGTGAGAAGTAGAGGGGAAGATTTGAGAAAGTTTGGAAAAATAATAGGTAACAGAAGAAGGATTGGAAAAGTGGCTAATGAAGTTAAATAATTTGTAATAGAGAAAATGGATGCAAGAAATGGAAAGATCTGTAAGTGAGGTACAAGTAAATCCAGACCCAGTGAAACAATAGTAATATTAGTGGTAGTAATTAACAGGAAAGACAAAAATTCAACAAATAGCAAATATTAGTGCAGATAGTGTAAATGGAAAGCATTTATTATTATAAGCATTAATTATTACCCATCAAGTGCATAATTGTATTGAAGGGCTGCCCTATTAGCAAAAGGGCCAGGGCCCAGCTCAGGGCTAGCCCAAGGTGTTTTTATTTTAGTTCTTAATAAATTATATAATGTCATTAAAGAAAGTGTTCATTTCACAAACGTCTAAAGGAAGAATTTCCATTTCTGATACTTGTAAGCTGGACTGATAGTGAGATGCCTTAAATGTATAATGGAGTTTTCTGCGGAACACAAGGGCCGCAGAAATTTTGAAGGAAGGCAGAGGAAAACGTAAAGTCAAGGCTGTGGATTTAATGTTTAAGGCAAGTGAATTGAAAAACAAAGAGGAAGTTGTAGAATAAAAACAAAAGTGCTAATTATGAATGTAATTTGTTCTTTTGTATGTGAGATAACAAATAAAGAGGTTTCTGAAGCTCACTTCTGTCTGTTCCTATGGACTACTTTTATTTGAAATGAGTGGAAGTTGGTTCCAGAAATGATCAGAAAGTGGAATTTACTTGAAGTTGAGTTTGAGAACTTGTCAGCATTTACATTCTAGAAGTGATTGGAAAAAATAATTTATTGCAGAAGTTATATGTTATTGTGCTGACAGTACAATTTCAAATTGTAATGTTGTCCATGTAGAGACAAAAACAATGTGCATACAAATGTGCAGTCAGAAGTGGGTAGAGAACTTGCTGGAGTTGGCTGTGTTCATCATATTGTGACTTTGTGGGTTTGTAGAATTAAATGTCCAGTTGCAGAAATTCCAATATGCTCTTTTATTTCCGTAGAAACACACTTTGGTCAACCCTTACAGTAGCAGAATTACATAACATACAAAAATACAGTCTTCAAGTTCATCTGCCACATCCACAAACAAAGATTTCACTTTCAAAACACAGCTGAACATGGACAATTCTCAAATTCCAATTCGACTCACTCCTCAAATAACCGTGGCTTCCTTTTATACGACCATTCATGATTCCAGACGATTCTGGAATGTTCTCTATCAATCAAGATGTCACTAGAATTTTCTAGTTATCTTTATCTGCTTCAGCAAGCCTTTTATCTCTGCGCTGCATTATCTGTCCCTTATCTCCTCACTGCACTACCTGTCTCTTTGTGTGCGTCGGCCGCGCTATCGCGATAATGGATTCGCGACACTGCTCCATCCTCAGAGCTGGTCGTCCCGAACAGCACCATCGTAGTGGGCCAAGCGATCCAGGTATACTACCAACATCTTTCCTTGTGGCACCTTCTGGATACGGTAGACCACGTCGTCGATCCTCGTTACCACCCGGTACGGTCCTTGCCATGGTTTCTGAAGTTTCAGCGTTCCTTGGTCCGGGTAGAGCGATACAATTAGACAAGGTCACCTTGCTGGAACCCATGGCTATTGGTTTGCTTGTCATATCGGATCTTCATGCGGTTGCTCGCCTTCTGGATGTTCTGACGAACCATCTCATGCATGTGGAGATGGTCCACCAGGTTCTCCACATACTCCGTTGCTGGCTGTTTTGCTTCCGGGGGGGGGGGGCTACCAAAAGCCAGGTCACAAGGGAGGCGCAACTCTCGGCCGAACATTAAGCTGGCTGGCGTCATCCTAGTTGTGTCGTGTGTTGAGCGGTAAGCCAGCAAAAACAGTGGCACCTTGACGTCCCAGTCTCGCTGATGGCTGGCCAAGACCTTCCTCAGAGGTTCTTCTAGGGTCTTGATGTATCTCTCCACCATGCCGTCGGTGTCCACAATGAAGGTGCCGCCTGCTTGTGGGAATCCCAAAATAGGAGCACTGCAAAGTGTCAGACCAATAGCTGTCACACTCTTCAATCACTCCCCTGGATCTCATGTCCTCTAGCATGTCCCGAACTGCCGTTTGTTTCGCCAGCGGAACGCGTCTAGGTGGTTGCCGAATAGGCCGGCCGTCTCCGGTATGGATGTGGTGAAGCACTCGTTCCGTGCGGCTGTAGTCACTATTGCCTTGGCTGAAGACGCGCTGGTATCGTCTGCGTAGTTGTCGAACCTTTTCTAGCTGCTCTCCGGTCAGGTGGTCTGCCGCCCTCTCCAGTAAGCCTTCCAGCGGGGGCCCCTGGTGTTGCGTCGTCACCGGCTCCTCTGTCTTGTCGATTGCTGTCACGCTGACCACGGCCTCGCACGTCCCCAGCTCCATCCCGGCCTGGACGTCGTGGTCGTTGTCTGCTAGGTTGAGCAGCCTCACTGGAAGCTCTTCTTGGCACGGCAACAATGTCCTTGCTACACAAAGTCCGTGCACAGGCTTCCTCTAGTCCAGGATCATGTTATTCGTCCGATGGCCTTCCAGTCGCGCCGTCACCACCACCTCGCTTCTAGCGGAGACAATCACGTCTTCCTTCAGGACGACCCTGCAAATTCCAAGGCGCTCTCCAGGTTGCCGGAGTATCACCTTTTCTCCATTGAGCCGTAGGACCTTCCTGCCGACGTCGACAGTTGCCTCGTGGCTCCTCAGGGCATCCAGTCCTACTATCACCTCAGCCACCTTTGCGACGAACACCCACAGTCGTACGGCACTCCGCCCCAAGGTCAACTTCAACACGGCTTCCTAACTTCTACAGGGCTTCCTTCTCCACAGGCAAGGTGTCACCCGATGCCGTCACAATCTGGTATGGTCAGCTAGGTTTTCTTGACGGCAAACCCCTGGCCACGTCAGGTCTGATGATGGTCACGGCTGCCCCGGTGTCTTCGAGCACGCGGCACGGCCTCCCCTTCACCCAACCGTCCGCGATGATGCTGACATCCATACGCTGGCTGACGGCGCGCAGTGTCACTCGCGGGGATATTGGTGATGGCGCCGACGTGCCCCTCTCCACGACGGCCTTTACTCGTTTTCTGGCTGCTCTCCCTGGTGTGGGCAGTCTCTCTCCAGAGGTCCCGGCTGGCCACACCCCCAACACACGGGGGTGCGTCCCTCGGCTGGTCTTCGGTCTCCACTGTAACGGATAATCCTTGTTCTCGACGTCGGGGTAGCAGTTACCTTGGCCGCCTCCATCCTCAATGCTGCTGTTAGCGCCTCGTGGATGGTTTTGTAATCGCCGAGCATTAGGCGCTGACGTATTTCGGTGTCTCGTATCCCGTCAACGAATGTGTAGGCGGCCTCTCGGGATACGAACTCAGATGGGAGGTCGACTAAGGCTTTGCTGGCTCGCTGCTCAATCGCCAGGGCGAACTCTGCATCGTCTCCCCTGGCTGCTGCGATCTTGACTTCAATTGGCTGTGGTAGGCTGCGGCAAGGGGGTGTTTCCGAAGCGGTTTACCAGTGCCTCCCATATGTCCTTGGGCGCCTCCACTGTCTGGACCGCGTTGAGGACATCTTCGGCCCGTCCCTGGAGGCTGGTTATTAGCTGTGCGGCCTCTTCCTCCGGTGACTACTTGTTGTGCTTGGCCACTGTATCGAACTGGCGGCAGAAGACTTCGAAAGTTGTCGCGCCGTCGTATTTAGAAGGTTTGATGTGATGTTGTGTCGCGTCCAAGCGCGTCGGCCTTCAATTCCTTCAATCTCCTGCCGACGATGTCCTTTACCATGGCGTCCAGGGACTTAGTGTTGGTGTCGGCCTTTCCCTCTAGGTTGTTAACGCGGCTCGCCAGGTCTTCGAGGGATTTGGTGTAATTGTCGGCCTTTCCCTATAGGTCGTTAACGCGCCTGTCCACTTGAACCATCCGCTTGCCCAGCTCCGTGACGTCATCCCTCACGCCGGTCAACTGCTCTTCAAATATGGCGGTGAGGTCTTCGTTCGCAGCCTTCATTTCTGTGGCCAGGCTGTCGTTCGCTGCTTTCATTTCTGTGGTTAATTTGGCACTCATTGCAGTCATCATCGTGGCCAGGTTGTTTGCAGCTTCCGTATTCGCAGCGAGGGTGTCCATTCGCCGTCTTCATTTCTTTCAGCTCTTCTAAAATCTTTTCCAATGCAGCGTCCATTGCCGTATGTTCCACTTCCTGACGTTGTGGGTTCGTCGGCCGCACATTCGGGATAATGAGTTTGCTGCAATATTGTAAATAACTTCCCACATATCTTCAGATAAGCTGAAAATTGATTTTGAGCTTATAGTGTAATTGTTTAATCATTTTCATATGTGTATGCATATATAAAATGATGCAGTTGAAAGAATTTTGTGAATTTTCTGTCTCAGAGTTACATTATACTACTACAGAGAACAAAAAAGTACTTTCTCACAGCAAGGCAAGGTTTCTGAGTATACAAACAGCATTGGAAACTGTGTTAGATATTTATGAAAAAATTAAATCATACCTTTTGCCACAGAAATATACCTTACAGTTCTCAGAAAAGTTTCCAGCATATATGTGCTCTTATATGCAACATCCAAATTATAGTATAATACAATTTTGAAAATTGAACAAAATAATATCAGTGTAATGGTGGTTCATCAGCTAGTCCATCTTACTAAAGACCATCTTACTAAAAGGAAAGCACAAAGCTATACCTCAGTAAAAGCCAAGTTGATAATTGAAGATCTTGCTACTAAAGATGAGCTTGATGAAAACAAATTACAAAATGGTAATTTGTCATTCTACACCGCCAGCACTTCCTATGGTAAACTTCAGACAAAACAGTTGCACAGATTTCATCCGGTTCACGGCTACCCTGGTTAACCTTTTTAAACTTTAGGTTATTCTGTTGTGGCCAGAAGCTGACAGTGGAGCTAATTATATCAATTCAAGAATATATGTAACTTTCAAATTGACAGAGCAGTTGTTTGATCAAGTGACTTTAGTCAACAACATTTTAGACTCAAATTTGAAGAAATGTCAGTGAATTGAAAACAAAGCATGTATTTGAAAATTGGGTATTTTCAGTTATCTGAAAGCTTGTTTTATGTTCTAAACATTGAGTATATCTTATGTTGCCTGGTCAACTGCAAGTGTCAAACGAGTATTTTATCTTATGATAAAGAGGGTAGGGAACGTAACCATCTGGGCGACAAAGGTGTATTAACCCCAAGTTCGTATATAAGCCAGATTGAATAGGTACATAAGGTCAGAAGGTGGCTTTTGCCTAATGGAATACATCCAAACTTACCTTAAAGTTCTTCGTAGACTCTCAGATTTGCTAATTCAACCCTGGTGATGACAGTCGTAATTATGTATGACGGCTTTGTTAACTGATCACAAACACTTGCTAACTCCTTATAGACTGTCCATCATCTGCATATCAACTGTGCCAACTGTCCTGTTGACCTACTTTGGGTCATCTTAAATACTTTATTCTTGGAACGTAAGTGTTCTATTATTCCGAATTCTGGATTGAACTACTTTCAACACTTTCTGTCAAATGACATAATCTAGCCAGTGGAGTTTCATTCCCACCTTGGCCAGTACAACATCAATAAATTTATTTTGACAATTAAATTTAATTGTGAATAAAGTTGCAGTAACTTTTATGAACTAGTGAAACATGACAGAAAAATCTTAGGGAAAGCTGCCTTATTTATTTTTGTGTAGGTATGGTAGTCTTACTTGTTTCTGCAGAAAATAATAGAAATAATAGTATACTCAATTTCACTTTTGAAAGTATGATAACCTTAGTATAGAACAGAATTTTTAAAAATATATCTCTTTCTGCTGCCACCACCAGTACCACTACCACTTATCAATAATTAATGCTCATGGATAATGTTCATTAATAATGTTAAAATATTTGCTGTATTTTTATGTAAATGTCAGCCTGGTACAGCATGTTAGAAAAGATAGAGTAGCACATCTTCCTAGATTAATGCCTAATACAGAAGGATCAAGAAAAGGTACATGCATATTATTCTATTGTGACCTCCAGAGCAACAGTTTGGAGCAGAGCATTAAAAGAATAAATATAAACATTCTTTTAGGAGTGCAAAAGAGAATAGTAATGAGGACCATTAGTGCCTCTAGAACTATGTCTATTAAAGCTGTATTAGTTTTAGCACAAATTCCACCGATTACCATAATGGTTGAATAATGAAGGATGATACAGCTGTATGTAAATCGAGCAGAAATGAAATATTGATAATTTCTTTTGAGGAACAGCTTGATGCATGGTAGAAGATATATGACGGGAGAGCAAGTTGGATTAAATAACTATTTCCTCATTTACTTAAAATACTGGCCTCAGACAAGTGCTGTAGGACTGTAAACCTGGTGGCAAGTTATTATGTCCATTAAAAGAAGAGAAGTTAATAAGAATAATAAACTATATTCATCACAAACATTTACAAAGTGAGCAAAAGCTCTGTAAATGGGTGACATATCAAAGAAATATGCAATATTATTATTCACAACAATTGATAATGCATATTTAGGCAAAAATGCCTGTACAAAAAGGAAAGAAAAACAATGTTTATAAATATCTTCTAGATATTCCCTTACTGAGTAATATGAATTTTTTACCAGCATGTTTTTGATGGCTTTATTAAATAATTTCACATCTTTTGTTTGTCTTGTTTTGGTGGGTAATTTATTATACATTTTTATCCTGCATATGCCCACCTCGGTAGCATAGATGGTAGGGTGTCTGCTTCACATTCAACAGGTCCCGAGTTCAAATCTTGGTTAGGGTGAGTTACCTGGCTAAGATTTTTCCGGGGTTTTCCCTTATCCTGAAAGATAAATGTTGGGTAACTCTAACCTCTATGGACCCTGGACTCATTTGAGCATTTCACTCATTTCACCCATTCCATTCATCGTCTGATATGGCTTAACGTTGGGGGGCGTAAATTACAAAAAAAGAAAAAAAAACCTTCATATAGTGTTTTTTTTTTTTTTTTTTTTTTTTTTTTTTTTCAAATAATGTTAATCTGTGTTCTAGTGGATTTAAATTGCTTTTGGTTCTGGTCTGATAGCCTTGTTGTTTTTGTGTACTGTATAGGTTGTCAGAATTTAAATGAATGTATTTGCAAAGCTCCAGTATATATTGTGATGGGAAAGTTAATATTTCCAGATTTTTGAATAATGGTCTACAAGATTCCTTTGGACCTGTGTGTGTTGTTATGCAGATTATTTTCTTTTGGGTTTTGAATATTGATTCCCAGCCTGTTGCATGATGCCAGAGGATTATTCCATACATCATGATAGAATGAAAGTAACTAAAATATACTACTTTTCTAGTCTCCAAGTTTGTAATTTGGAAGAGCCAGAATATGTTAAAACAGGCAGAATTTAATCTTCTGGCTATGTAATTAATATGTTCCTGCCTTTTTAACTGATTATTTATATGTAATCCAATCATTTTTGCTGAGGTGGCACTACATATATTGGTGGGGTGTAAAATGCTATTGTCTTTTTTTGTTTGTTGTTTTAAGTCCATGACAGAAGTTTTAGCTATGTTCAATTTTAGTCCATTGTTATTAAACCATTGTTTTAGTGCAGACATTGTTTCAGCTGTTTTCTGCATCAGCTCTATGCTAGTTGCTGCTTTTATTCTAATTGTGGTATCATCGGCATACATATTTGTTTTTTCGCTGATGTTTTTCGGGAGATCATTTGTATATAGTATGTAAAGCAATGGTTTTAAAACACTTACCTGTGGTACCCAATTTTTTATTGTGTTCCAGTTTGATTGTTCCTCACCATTACTACTTTTTAGGATTACTTTCTGTTTGCGGTTGTTAAGATATGAGTGGAACCATTTTAATGTTATGCTGTTTATACCATAAAATTCTAATTTTTTTTAACAGTAATGCATGAGTTACACAAAGTCCTTTGAGTTGTCACATATGATCAGCAAAGCACATCGTTTTTCATCCAGCCTATGAGATATGCCATTTATTAGGTTTATTAATGTTGATATTGTTTGGCGATTTTCCATAAAACCATGTTGTGAGTCAGTTTGCTATGGTGATTTTAATATGTGATTAATTGAGTTTACAATTTTTTAAAAAATTATTGCAAAAGCAGGAAGTATAGAGATGGGCCTAACATTTTTAAATTCATTATTTCTGCCTTTGTGAATAGGCTTTATAAGTGCATATTTTATCCTATCAGGAAAAATGCCAGTCACGATTGATTGATTGATTATTTGGCAAAGTGGCCCACTGATTTCATGTTTGATTTCTTTTATTAAGAATGATGATAACTCTACCAACCCCTTGGCTTTTTTTGGTTTTAATTTTGTTATTACTTCATTAATGTATCTGGAGAGACCATTTCAAAATTAAATGTAGGTGTGAGCATGAAGCAATGGTTTTTATACAGGCCTGCTATCGCTTTCTCTAGGGATGGGGGAACCTCCCAAGTCTCACTACCAATGTTTACAAAGTACTTACTCATTTAAAGCACCGGCATTTTTCTTAGCATCTCAATAATTTGAATTAGGTGAGGATGGTCCAGTATTCATAGTTTTACTCAAACCGATATTATGATGATGATGATATGATGATGATGATAATAATAATAATAATAATAATAATAATAATAATAATAATAATAATAATAATAATAATAATAATAATAATAATAATAATAATAATAATAATAATAATAATAATAATAATAATAATAATAATAATAAATAGTGGAGGCACTTTAAACGAATTATTTGTACTTGTTTGGAAAAACAAGACCTGATAGACTGCTTAAAATATTTAATGCAGTTTGGCTGTCAAAGCACGCAAACGTGCTTTGCGCGTTTTTCAGCGGCACCCGACGGAAGGGAACTTCATCGCCTTCAAACGTTCTCGCGCTAGGGCACGCGTTATACTGCGCAACGCAAAGCGTAAATCTTGGGAAGCCTTTGTGTCTTCGCTTTCCCGGCGGAGCTCTACCCAACAAGTATGGTCAGCTGTTCGGCGGATGTATGGCAAGTATCGCCGGACGGTAATTCCCGGCCTTGCCATCAACGCTTCCATGTGCACCACCGAGCAGGACATAGCTGAAGCCCTAGCTACCACCTTTGCTGCTATGACGCTCTCTTCCTGCCTATTAAGGAAAAGGCGGAGCGGGTACCACTTAATTTCAATAGTGACTGCACCGAGCCGTACATATATTGTATTCGAGATTTCAAAGCTCGTCGCAAAACTGTGATATCTCTATATCCTGTTAATGCATTATATAAATTTCTGCTTATAAGAACTATTTTATGAATTGCGGCAATGTGCAGATCTATTTTAGAGACAGTTACATCAATGTTGTATTATTAATAAACCATTAATGTTATTCTTTTTGAATTGCGTTTAAGCACGAAATAACAGTATGATCTTGCGTCACCCCTTTGTGGAGCTGCACCCGATTACATTTAACAGTAGTAAGGGGACTTTCACATGGGCGTTCTCGGTAGGTAAGCTCTTGAACTTGTTTCACTGCTAAGGTTAACTGCCTTTTAGGGCCATGGTCACAATTAAGACTTCCTGTAAACAGCAACTGCAGGTTTACATGAAGAGAAAATCGAGGCAATAAACTATTGGATCTAGGGGAGTATTCCAGCATGTGCATACAATAAATGAAGTACATTCTAAATGTAATGTTAGGCCATGCAGTTTATGCTTTAGAAATATCGGCAACCAGTATGTTGGGCGGATTATTTTTTAAATACGTGCGACAGGGAGTCCATGAGCCGCTGGATGTAGAAAATGGAATGCAATGCCAATCGTGAAAGTGTTTTTCTAATTGTAAGACGAAGTCTGCGCTTACAAATATATATTTTACATCTGTACTCTTTGGTCGCAAGTGTCACGAGATTAGGAATTTTCTCTTTGGACTTGAGTGTTTCATAAATGTAGTGTTAAAGAACTGCAATAGTAAAGAGCACTTCCTTCATTAAACGAATGCCTGGATAAACACATATTAAAATATAATTAAAATATATGTTTGTGTAACATATCAATCGAAACTTTATACACATTTAAGAGGTAAAAGTTGCACCATAAAGTTTGCGAAATATACCCAGAATTGTGTTCGGAATAATTATCCGATGGACTTTATAAATGAATTAAATGACCCTCCGAACTTCATACCTCTTAAAATTGTAACTCTTCATAATGTCAGTCTTGGTGAACCTTCGAACTCCATTGAGATCGATATTATTTGCATCGAGCACAGTTTTTTTTTTAATGAAATTCGTTTGTAATTCAAATAAATTCAGTTTTTTTTTTTTTTTTCATTTACAAGATAAATGCAGTTAGCATTCAATGCACAGCTTTCTGGAGAACTAAGCCCGTTTAGTTTTCCGGCACGTAAATAAGAAAAGATGATGGCCTTCCAAAACACGAATGCGCGACATACATTTGCTTGTCATTAGCTTGCTGACACTATGGCGGCTACAATCGGGTGTCTGCAAAATAAAATCGAAAATAATCACAAAATAATCGAAATTATTAATAATCACTAAATAATCGAAATTATTAATAATCACTAATTATTTCACCGAAAGAATCACAACCGGCAGCTCAATGAGGCCGGGGTCCATGGCGCTTAGTTACCCGACATTCGTCTTTCGGGATAAGGGAAAACCCCAGAAAAACCTTATCCAGATAACCCGCCATGACCGAGATTCGAACTCCGGCCCTCTTGAACGTGAGTCAAACACGCTACCATCCACGCTACCGAGGTGGGCTGTTCTGAAAGTGACCGCCAAGTGAGAGATGCAGTGAAATGATAATGGAGATGAAATGGGACAGGAAATTCGGGGGATGTAATTTAGCTACCCAGCATTCGCCAGGCAACCCAGGGGAACCCCCCCCCCCCAAAAAAAAACCATGGGTCAGGTAGGTCGGCCACGGGAAACGAACTCGGACTTCCCTGATACGGGCCACAGTCGATACTACTGAGCCATCCCGTTCGGTAAGTGGCTTCACAGGCTGTTCCCAGAAAATTAAAGACATGTGTTCTAGTTCTCGCGTAAATAAATGGTTTATGTAAAGTAAATTTTTTGTTTTTGGCATTTTCGGAAGATAATAATTGCTTTATACCAAACTGTAACTAACCGACGTTTGCTTATGGGGTAATGAACGCGCGTGTTTGTAGTTTTTTGTTATTAAGAGAATCGCAAAATATGTATTTGCGGTGAAATATAGATACCCAATTGTGGCAGAATGCAGTACTTTCTCTACTTACTATGTATGTAGGTATGTGAAGGCAACAATGTTCACACCAAGCTAATTAGCAGGGACATAGTTGAAAAACGATATTAAGCTGAACAAATGCTGGATCAAATTAATGTATTACAGTATTTCAGGTTGTAATTTGATAGTTTTTACTTTCACATCGGCCTTATGCAGTGGGAGCAGGAAAAAAGCAGCGTCTCCGACCTAACCTAGTATCTAGTATGTGTTTCGAAAGAGCAATATCAATCTCACATCAATCTTAATGGCAACGTAATATAAAACTGAACTAAATTATAGTTTTACTCTAAAACGATAATGAAAAACGTTCACGATTTCCATTATTTTTTTTTAACATTTATTAAATTGTATTTGAATATGAAAGGGTAGACTGAAAAATGCAATGCCATAGCCGGGATTTGAACCACGGATCATCCTGTCTCCGTGGGGCTTTTCTTAATCATTGAGCTACTATGACCAAAGTGCCGATATGTCGATAATAATGTTTATATTCTCATAAACACCTGAGAACTCCTTGTGGTTTACGGAAAAATACGAGTCAGTTGGAGAATTTAATGTCTTATCGGCACGTTGGCCATGGTAGCTCAATGGGTAAGAGGGACTGGATGGAAACCAGGAGATCCGTGGTTCATATCCCGCACGTGGCATTGAATTTTTTAGTTTGACCCTATTCAAACCCTTAAACTGTACACGGCTAGTGTATTTGAAGGATTAATTTCCATCAGTTAACTAATAAATATAACTATACCACAGGTACGGATATGTTTACCGTGCGCAATGCAAAAGGTACGGTAAGTCGTACTCGACGTACTACCCATCTGTTCACGCCTCGAAATGTTTGAAAAACAAAGTTGGTAATTCTCTTGGTGCACTTAATTTAATTCAATATTTCGCTCATCCAGAGAAATAATTTCATATGTAATTAATTGATAAATAAATATGTGGTTTTACACTTGAAAACTGCATATTATATTTTCAAATCAAAGTGCTTATACCTGTAATATTCATAACAAAAATATCAGATGGCCGTGTTCGTTGACGATGTTCAGTGTTTGCTGACAGTTATTTTTTATTCCGTTTCTTTATCAATTTATTTTTACTAAATTTAACTTCAGTTGAGGCCCAGTTACAACCCTAGCTCCTTACCGGGCCACAACTGCATTAAATTGCTATAAAACAGAAGATCCTTAATGCCACAGTATTCATCCAAATTTATTGCTCAGCAAACATTGAATGACATATGAAAGTAACATTGGTCGTGGATAGCAGCAACAATCAAGATGAAATATCACTTCTGCTTATTCTTATTTGCGTTAATTTTGACCTTTCTGTTGTTTGTCTTGTACTTTCTTAATGAAAATAATGTGTGTTGGTTACTCTATAAACTAGGTTAATTATATTCACTTTATTTGCTATAACTTATAGACATTGTATTAAGTTGCAACGACAATTTAGAATTTATTCAATTACATTCACGAAAAATCATCATGCAAACTGAAGTGTTAATGCTGTTCAACAATGATTTTGCATAGTTCTCTCAGCATTTTTATTTCTTTTCTTACAGTTTGCGTAGAGTTTCAAACGGGTTTTAAAGTTTCATGAGTAATAACATGACGTATATGCAGCCAAAGGGGCTAAGGCTGAAATAATCAAATTGCATCGTTTAGGTAAGATGCCAATGACCTTTGAATTTCTCCATTATGAACGGCAGTGCCTGTTGCTTCAGCTAATACTATCTTATTTCATGTGTTTTATGATTAAGCTTGAATTTTTATTTACTCCCAAATATTGTGTGCGCCTTCTATTGGCCGCTTTTGGATGGTTTTATTTTGAATACTGATGCGATTTTAAGTTTCGCAAATCTCTCCCCATTGATTACGTTTTATGAGAATATTTGAAATTTGGAATGTTTTACTAGGCATGCTATATATATAATGTCACCAGTGTGATTGAAAATGTTCAGAAAGAATTTATTTTGCCTTAGCCACTACTAGATGATAAATAGGGAGCATTGAACATCAGAAATAATTCGAATTTAATTTGTTATAATACTTGCGTAAACTCTGAAAAAAATGTTAAATGTTAAACTGTTTCCAAAGTAAGCAAACCTTTCAGTGAAACAAGTGAAAATTTTCTTGCAACTAAATAATGTAACTTACCTTTCAGAAGAAAGTTAGACTATAATTATGTTGTCACTTTAAATCTTTTTCGATCACATTTTCATTCTTAAAAAATGTTCCTTCCAAAACGTGTACTACATTATTCATCTAGCATTTCATTACATCTAGCATTTTTCAAAAAAAGTTGGTTAAGTGTAATTATAAAACTGCTCACTTGTGAATGATCCTGTATTTAGGAGAGAGAATATAAAGTGAGGTGTGAGGTTTCAGACTGCGCAGAAAGCATAACGCAGCACAGTTGGTAGCATGCCATAGCTACATACGCAGTGAAAGGGTTACATAAAATTAGAAAAATCAAATTGAAAATATACATTATTTGCTCAAAAATTTAAGTTATTTGAAAACAAAAGCCCTGAAGAAGTAAAGAATACATAACCTCTAACAATAATTGTTACATCTAACAACAAGTATTAGAAGCATATAATATTAAACTTTGTACAAAATAGAAATTAATCGTTTAACAGCCGTGTGTAGGACAAGATTTGGAAAGTTAAGAGTTAGACAGAAAAATTCTAGCTGGATTTGAACCACGGATCTTGTAGTCTCCGTCATTGGTTGGATTAACCGAACGCAGGCCGAGAGATTCGTTGTTCAAATCCTGCTGTAACATAAATTTTCAGTCTAATTGTAGCTTTCCAAACTTTGTGCAAAATACTTTCACAAACTTTACTGCATTTTTTCGTGGGTTCGTCTGTTGTATAGGTGGATATACTCATGGATAGGATGGTAGCAAATGAGAGGAAGTTATTGAAATCAAAAGAATACACATTTTGAGAATTACGAATTTATTTTCTATTTTTTAAATAACGTTTCCACAAAACACTCAACAATTCACACACCAGTCAGGTATTTAAAGTATGGTCGGGCTGAGGTCAACATGGATGAAGGGGCAGGAAGAAACGGATGGATTTAGTCGACACGGTATGAGACGGCATGGCCGGGGGTGTTGACGACAGTTGTCAGGGTGGCAGGGCGGATGGCGGGAACGCTGTATGCTACGGGAGCAGCAGCGGCATAGGTCACGGCGGGTGCGACCACAGAGTGGGCGAGGGGAGCAGCAACCACGGAGTGAGCGACGGGAGCGACAGCGTGCACCAAAGGAGCGGTGGCAGCGGGAGTGTGACCGACGACGACCTGACGTCTGACGACGTGGTGGGCAGCCAAGTGAGCAGCTCTAGCGGCCACGACAGCAGGGGTGTCAACAACAGCAGCAGCAGGGCCGACGGGAAGTGCGTTACTGGCTACGCGGTAACCAAGGCCATCAGCAACATAGTCGGTTCTCAGAACGCTGCCTTCGGGGCTCACATAGCTAAAGCTACCGACCTTGTTGCCAGCGGCGTCCTGCGAAACAAAAAACATGCTCAGTCATTCCCTTTCAGCAGGAAGCAGACAGCTTCAGCCTAATATGTGTAGCAGGAAGGAGAATGAAATCACTCTTACCAGGAAAATGTAAACTTTTTCTTTTCAAATAATTGTAATTTCTATCTGTTGTAATTAAATTACATCAGAGATTTGTTACAAATTAAATCGATTCGAAATCAATTGCACTCACATGACTTACTCTATTCTTCAACAAACTATTCTTTCAAACGTATATTCCTCTATCCACTTCGTGTTAACCAATATTATAATTTCCAGAAATTATGTTATTGCTAATTTTCTTGTAAAAACATGGGGAAGGCTTAAGTGATAGTCAACTCTTTTAAAGCTTGTGATTGTGGGATGGCTTTGAAATTCACTTCTCTTTTCTTGGCCAGAAGATATAAAAAGTTAACTTCCCATTTGAGAAAAGTATATGTATTGCAAAATTCAGATATCAAGGAATATCTGGAAAATAGTACACTCCATAGAAATTATGTGAATAAATTATGTTCCAACGAGAGAGTGTGTGTGTATATATATATATCACATCACAGTTTATTAGTAATCCAAAATGAAGAGCTCTTCTGAGGATATTCCCGGAAAATTCAAGATATGCATTTTATTTGTGAAACTGTCGTAAACATATGAATTTTAATTAAAAGCGGAAGTAATTCTCAAGAAAACTTAAATGTTCAAAAATACATTTCCATGTTAAAGGTATTCTTGAGCATCTTTATGTTGTATTCTTTGCTGAACTTAAATACTGAGTTTGGTATTTGGGCAAATTTTCGTTTTTCAGTTATGCTGTTTACATACACCTTTGTCTAAAATGATGATTTTGGTTATTCAGGGAATCTCAAAGCATGTATTTGCAGTGAATTGTTGGTATTGAATTTTTCGGTAAAATACAATAGATACCTCCCGTATCTACTTAGGGTTTTGCAATTTCATACCGTCCTAGTTACCTGTTATATGAACTTAGCTTCCGTTGAAAGCATATTTTAACTGCATATCTTAACTTTTAAATTTTAAGATTAAGCCTTATTTGAACCTTTTATGCAAATATATTTACAATATAAGAACGTAGACTCCAACAGGATACGTCTGTATCCCTTTAGGTCGAAATGGGTGCCTGATCTTTTAGAGAAGAGGACAAGTGCAGTGCAGCATTGACCTGATCATCCTAAATCAAGAGAGGTGATTTCAAATATTATAAACGTATCATCTAGCTGGTGATTTTATTTCCTGCAGAAGGCGTGTATAGATCAATGTTACTCATGCTGGTTCTCGTCTGACTCCAGTGTCCTAATGGACGCTAAGAGTCGATGGAAAGTGTGGGGGGGGGGGGGGATTATACTGATCAACCATTTGAAATATTTCTCCATTTGTAACATTCTAGTGCTTATTTTGGGATTTTAAAACCTGTCAGAAACTTGAGGGGTTAAATATTTAGTAACCCCTTTATAACTCAACTGAAAAAAGCGACAATGTTAAACAGTATCATCAATGTAGAAATTGTCTTTAGAGGACTTACATATGTATTCGTAGTTTGAAAATGACTTACCTGAACGGCATGATGTGCCTGCAGAGCCTCGGCATGTCCGTAACTAGCCTGTCCAAGTACATCCTGAGCATGGTATTGAGTGCGCACGGCAGCAGGAGCTACAGCCACGGAAGCAGCATGTACCACGGGAGCATGAGCAGCATAGGTGGTGACCACGGGGTTAGCAGCTAGCACGGGGGCGTGAGCAGCATAAGCCAGAGGAGCAATCGCAGAGTAACCAACAGCTGCGGGAGCAAGAACTCCAGGCTTGGCAAGGCTGGAAGCCAGAAGTGCGCTAAGGACGACCTGAAAGCCAAGGAAACACTGTAGGAACAAACAATTGTGCATCTATTTCATAAACGTATGTTTAGTTACTTTTGTGGCATTAGATGGGTAACATCAGTACTACGTACATAATTTGGCTAGTAATTAAAAAGAAGTTACAGATTTTGGAAGATCACCGATACACAAACCACCGTCAACTTTCTCTTAATTTTAATCAAGTATAAAACGTATCGTTCTTTCCAACTCCGCACATAAAATGCTATACCCAAAAGTCTCAAATTTAATGTGCATAAGTTTGTACTGATTGCTGTCATGTTTGTAATGTTTAGACATTCATTCAAATTGTTTTCGCACAAAATTTCTTCATACATGTATTCATTTGAGAGTTGTTTCCTGCTACGTTTGGTTTGAGGTATAGGCTGAAGTTAAATGTGATCTGCATTAGAAACATTGCTCGTACACAAGTAATAAGTCGAAACATTAAATCAGCGGGATTTCCAGTAATAATTGTGTTTTATGTCGTATTTTGAAGAATATTATCGGAGCATATATTTTAAAATGTTTTCAAATAAGGTACATTAAATTTCTAATGTTTTTGAAAATTTGCATATTCGTGTAGGAATGCGTCTAGTATAACCGACATATATTTGTGAAACTGGTGGCATTTTAGTTTTTTTAATACAGCTCAATTTTCCTAAAATTCAAACCCAAATATATATAAAGTGAGAGTATAATTTTATCAAAATTAACGCATAGTAATACAACTTAATGCAACAAAAAATTAGCAGCTGTTAATAAGGAACTCCTAATTACAAAAGCGGCAGTGGTGTTCCTTTCACCTGATGTGATCAGTGTTAAATAGAACAAATTCTTTCAAAAGTGAAATGTAATTCATTTCAGCCTATCAGTTTTCGCGTATAATAAGAAATGTTCGCTCACCTAATTACGGCTGTTTTACTTAGGTAAAAGCGTGTGTTTGGAGAAAACATTCTTTCTAACACTTAAAAGAATCCAAAAGAAATGTAACCTCTGAGTAAAAACACCGCTACTTACCAACACCTTCATATCTGATGGTTTTAGTGCGACTTTTGAGTGTAAAGTGCTTTTGTGACGGAATTGCAGCCTTTATATACCTATGTAAACTGGACCTGCTCACGTCAAATTTGCCGTATGTCTCCGGAGGTGCGTACCCTGTCCACACCCAGTTCTCAAGGTCAGAATGCTGGGACCTTGGTTTCGACAACACGTGGGTGTAAAAGTGGATTAAACCTCCCAACATCCGCTTCCCATACATGAACCTTTGAAGCAGCAATAGACAGATTGTAGATTTCTAGAAAACAGGCTCCAAGTTGCGTCAGGCGATATGCACTAAGAATGATTTGTGCTAGAAATAAATAGTATACTTTTGGCATTTTGCGTCTTGTCTACGATCGAGTTTATCACTATAAAATTCGGCAGTTTAAAAAACCCAGACTTGCTATTAAATTTTAGGCAACAAAGATTTGTTGATTTAAAAGTTCTCAGAAGTGTGTATAGGGGTTGAAGGGGAGAGTGAGAGAGAGAGAGAGAGAGAGAGAGAGAGAGAGAGAGAGAGAGAGAGAGAGAGAGAGAGAGGCAGCAGCATGATTTAAAAACAGAGTCAGATAAACACCAAACTTGATATCAAAAGACTTATTGAGTCATATTTTATTTAAAATTCATTCAACTATTAAAAACAGCAAAGTTTAATCTGTTCAATAATAACTATGCCAACCAAACCTGATATTCGGCTCTTCAAAGGATATGACTCGAATATTATGCAGAATATCGCCATCACAAAGGACTCATTACATCGAAAGTGCTTTGTAATTTTATATATCCACAAAAACGTCCCAAACTATTTTGATAAAGGTAATATATGATAGGTTATATGAAGGACGACAAAATGCATATTTTTAATGTTCTGTGACTTGCCTATGGAATGCTCTTCTATTTACCGAATTGTTGCACGGAAATTTTTGAACTCATTAAAATACGCAAGCTGTGCTAGTTTTTCGTAGGGTTATCCCTTTTTATATATTTTATGCTGCATATTTTCAGTTTTTTTTTTTTTCTCCTTTCATCTAAGAAACCCGTCAACTTACGTTGGATAAACATTTGAATTTATTCCATCATGTTTTCTGTGTTACTTGTTTAACTTGATACGTTCCTATGAAGGAAAAAAAAGCGTAGGTATTTTGTATGGTAGAATCTAGTTATTCGTGAATACTACCTATAATAAATAAAGGATGTATGTGGATTCGTTTATGGGTAGAGAGTCATGCAGTGTAGGCCAAAAATTTTAAATTTGTGGTCGTTAAGAAAATTAGATTCCTGGGTTTATCAAAGTGTTTAAAAATATTAAACTGTGAGATAAGGTTTAACGGTTTTAGCTGAAACAATTTATATGCTCAAATAGCTTGAACAATTTATATGCTCAGCCGCATTAAGAATAAGTAGAGAGTAACTTAATATGCACCAAAGAGTTCTAAACAACCAAAAATATAAAAGTTTAAGGATAATTAAACTTGAAGGCTTCACCAGGAAAAATTTGTCAAATGTGAGGAACACGTGTCTAGGAGGCCGGTTCTGTTAAGGTAATACACACTGAGGTAAATTTAGTGTAAATATTAAAAAAAAAGTTGCATTTATGTTTCATAAGTTTGAAAATACTTAAGGATTTTAAGCTCAAAATTATTTCGACTTTCTGTATTATAAATACCTATTTTATACAATATAGTTTGTTATTCGTGTTATGTTCTTATTATTTTCAAATTTTAAGTTTTTGTAATTTATTTTTCTAAGCACATTCACTATTTCAAAAAAAAATTCATCCTGTTCTTGTAAAATTTGACACACACATTCCAAAAATACGAGCAATTAAAGCTGTCATATAATTTTTATTTCTTGCGAATGGTTTTTCAGTTATAATTTTAAAGCTACATAAAACTTCCAAAATATAGAAAGTTCAAGTGAAAGAAATTGAAAACTATTTCTTTTTAAATAAGGCAATAAAACAAAAATATTTGGCAGAGTAGTGCGCTATGAGATAAATGACAGAATCTTTTTAAAAACTGTTTTTTTTTAATTGCTTCTGATGAGCATTTATCCTGGGTAAAGATTCAACTTTAAAATGTAATAACTTGGAAACTAAAAGAGATATCACATTGAAATTTAAAACCATATACACTCCTGGAAATGGAAATAAGAACACATTGACGCCGGTGTGTCAGACACACCATACTTGCTCCGGACACTGGAAGAAGGCTGTACAAGCAATGATCACACGCACGGCACAGCGGACACACCAGGAACCGCGGTGTTGGCCGTCGAATGGCGCTAGCTATGCAGCGTTTGGGCACCGCCGCCGTCAGTGTTAGCCAGTTTGCCGGGGCATACGGAGCTCCATCGCAGTCTTTAACACTGGTAGCACGCCGTAACAGCGTGGGCATGAACCGTATGTGCAGTTGATGGACTTTTGAGCGAGGGCGTATATTGGCCATGCGGGAGGCCGGGTGGACGTACCGCCGAATTGCTCAACACGTGGGGCGTGAGGTCTCCACTGTTCATCGATGTCGTCACCAGTGGTCGGCGGAATGTGCACGTGCCCGTCGACCTGGGATCGGACCGCAGCGACGCACGGATGCATGCCAAGACCGTCGGATCCTACGCAGTGCCGTAGGGGACCGCACCGCCACTTCCCAGCAAATTAGGGACACTGTTGCTCCTGAGGTATCAGTGAGGACCATTCGCAACCGTCTCCATGAAGCTGGGCTACGGTCCCGCGCACCGTTAGGCCGTCTTCCCCTCACGCCCCAACATCGTGCAGCCCGCCTCCAGTGGTGTCGCTACAGGCGTGAATGCAGGGACGAATGGAGACGTGTCGTCTTCAGGGATGAAAGTCGCTTCTGCCTTGGTGCCAATGATGGTCGTATGCGTGTTTGGCGCCATGCTGGTGAGCGCCACAATCAGGACTGCATACGACCGAGGCACACAGGGCCAACACCCGGCATCATGGTGTGGGGAGCGATCTCCTACACTGGCCGTACACCTCTGGTGATCGTCGAGGGGACATTGAATATTTCACGGTACATCCAAACCGTCATCGAACCCATCGTTCTACCATTCCTAGACCGGCAAGGGAACTTGCCTTTCCAACAGGACAATGCACGTCCGCATGTATCCCGTGCCACCCAACGTGCTCTAGACGGTGTAAGTGAACTACCCTAGCCAGCAAGGTCTCCAGATCTGTCCCCCATTGAGCATGTTTGGGACTGGATGAAACGTTGTCTCACGCGGTCTGCACGTTTAGCACGAACGCTGGTCCAACTGAGAAGCCAGCTGGAAATGGCATGGCAAGCCGTTCCACAGGACTACACCCAGCACCTCTATGATCGTCTCCATGGGAGAATAGCTGCCTGCATTGCTGCGAAAGGTGGATATACACGGTACTAATGCCGACATTGTGCATGCTCTGTTGCCTGTGTCTATGTGCCTATGGTTCTGTCAGTGTGATCATGTGATGTATCTGACCCCAGGAATGTGCCAATAAAGATTCCCCTTCCTGGGACAATGAATTCACGGTGTTCTTATTTCAATTTCCAGGAGTGTATGTTTATATAAGGCAACATTGAATATAAATTTCCCGCTAAACTGGCTTAAAACTTCACAAAGAAACACTTTCAGTGTAGGATACTTTTGCTAGTTTTAAATTGCGCGTAGTTCGCAAATGACTTTTGCTACATAAGGAATTTTTGTGTATGATCCATGCTTTCACAAGTCTAACATAACATTTATATCACAGGCATTTTAAACAATTACTTCTAAGACCATAGAGAAGGTCATATCAAGAGACGATTTAATGGTAACATGGTCTGTAGAAATTTAGTTTATATAGTTACCTGTTCTATTATTACTAACAAAGTAATACTGTGGTAATCTAAAAAATCACTCTGTCGTTTTGATAGCTCGAAATCTATGAATCGTATGTTATATTTATTATATTTATTTCTTTAATTGCTCTTTATCATGTGTACACTGATGTGTACACTGGCCGAGAGGGGGAGAGAGAGATTGTATGTGTGGTGAAGTCCAAATCGTTTCCGCGGCCGCTTTTATTTTGGGTTGCCTTGCCCACTTCAAAACTTTCTTCATCTCTGCCCACACATGTTCAATAGAATTAAAATCTGTTGAGCAAGTTGGACAACTGTGATATAAAGCTTTTGCGAGAAGCATTTTGAAACCTGCTGATCTGTGCTTAGGGCGGTTATTTGCTGAAATTCAGTCATTCCACCATAAAGCTGAGCTCCTACATAATCAAACCAGGAGTTGTTTGGCCTCAAAATTATCTAACTTATAAATTTAATCTACTTCATCGCCAGGGTGCATAAGGCATAGCATCCTGTCTTCATTCAGAGGAGTAACTTACTACCTCGCAGTTTTCTACCATCCTCAACCACAACATCCCTATCCTTAACTCATACTAATTGAAAGAAAATCCTTCCTGCGGTTAAACTCAATCCTGGATGGGCACGCAGCAAAAATCTTCAGGCTGAACACAGCCTGCCATTACCTCGTCGTCGTCACCGGGATAGCTTGTCCTTAAGAACGAACCATGGTGTTTTCGAGAATGTCTTGTCCCGCTGGCTATGTAACACACAACACACCTAGACCATCTCGTGATATCCAACACCAACATCACCTTAGCTATCCATTTTCCATTAAAACGTTTTTCTGTCGAGTGGTAGACAATTACTTTTCCCAATATGTAGATAACAATGTCATCTCTTCTGTGAATATAACCTGATTCCAGTTATGGCTAATACTTTTGCAAATGCTTTGCTAAATAATCATAGAAATCTGTTGCGCTACACTCGCATGACTTTCTCTGTTCAAACTATTCTTACAATTGCTTATTCTTCTACTTAAAGTTAAAGAAGATTGTTTATTGCTAATTTTTTGTACATGCAAGGCAATGCAAAGCTCTTCTTCTTAGCTGCCGATCGAGCAAACATTCCTGCTGTAATCAAAGACATACGGCTGTGTGGTTTGACCCAAGGAAATTAGAATTACTGCTAAATGTACACATGCTGTCTGCCTCTTATACGCGTAAGTAGAGTGTGCTGCTGCGTGCGAAACAGGTTGACGACGAACTATTTCGCTTTTTTTTTTTTTTTTTTTTTTTTTTTTTTTTTTTTTTTTTTTTTTTTTTTTTAACCTTGCCCACCTCGTAGTAAGTGTTCTTGTAGCTTGGGACACAAAGTACCAGCAACGTTCACTAACTTAAGTAGAGTTCTCTTTGAAGTTTCGTTCTTATGTGTACGTTCTATTACTGCATGGCTTTCATAGCGCCTTTTAGGCCTCAGCCTCCTTCACTTTTTGACTCTATTCATCTCTATCTTCTGCCTTCCATCTCCACTTACGGACTCCCAATCCTTTCACTCCGACGCTTATCTGAGTTTTCTTTGACAGTAATTTTTTTTTTTTTTTTTTTTTTTTTTTTTTTTTTTTTTTTTTTTTTTTTTTTTTTTTTTACGGCTCTAGGTTCTTAGCTTAGCGCCCAATCCCGAACCTGGAGGACCAGGACTCCTATTTATATTCCCGAAGTCAGAGTGACTCAGTTATGTTCCCAATAACTCGATATCCATTTTAGTCGCCTTCTACGACACGTTGGAATTATTCTTTAACCCCGGTAACCACATGGGATATGTGTACGTTCAGCCACAGCAAAATGGGACCTAATGAACAAATGATCGACTGGCCCTTAAAACTACATACACTCATTCACTCAAGCACGCAACAGCAAAAATGGGTATGATATGGCTAAGATATCATGAACTCTAGGGCTATGAGATGAGCGTGCATAACTGAAAGTGGCTTTTTATCTATGGACGCCCTTCAGCTGCTGTGGATCTTAGCGTCCAATTCTACATTGGACGTGAAAGGCCGCTTAATGTTAAGAGATCTGTTTATTAGTCTTGAAGTTCTATAACGTACTCTAAATCTACATGGGATCATTGTATTTATTTCCCTTCTGAAGGAAGTCATGCAAAGGGTTGTTATGCCGAAAAAAATTCATCCTCTCCGAGTTTGAATCCGCGACTTCGGGGACAAGAGACTAGGCCACAAAGGGCGACATCATTCGTAACGGAAGAAATTAGTTGGCATATCCAGTGTTCAGCCATTTAAATATTTAGTTTCTTTTCCACTTTAGAATTTTTAGAGTATAAATTAAGTTTGAAAACGAAAATACTAATTTGTTTTAAGCATAAATTCTTACAATTAATATCTTACACAGGAAAATATATATGCAACTATATATGCAACTAATTAAAATAAATGAAAAGCACACACACACCAAGGATTTCAACCAAGGTTGTTCCGAAGAGAGACATGCGATTTACCTCTTGTCTACCATGCATACATTCAAACTGAAATGCGCGATCGTACTAATCGTTTAAATGAATATAGGTTGATAGATACCTAATCGAAATCTCTCTCTCTCTCTCTCTCTCTCTCTCTCTCTCTCTCTCTCTCTCTCTCTCTCTCTCTCTCTCTCTCTCTCTCTCTCTCTCTCTCTCTCTCTCTCTCTCTCTCTCTCTCTCTCTCTCTCTCTCTCTCTCTCTCTCTCTCTCTCTCTCTCTCTCTCTCTCTTTCTCTGACCGTTGCTTATTTATTCCGTCTTAGGCTGTATGCAGAGAAAACAGTGACGAAACCTCTGAATTGCATACATTTTTTTTTTATTTACGTCCTCCAACAGTGATCTAGATTATGTTGTACAATGGTCTAGATAACTTTTATGGCGAATCGTCCACTTTTATCCTTTATAATTTTAACTTCGTACAGTCCCGGCTATTACAAATAACACGGAAAAGCATAGAAAACATTATTAGAAATTTGATTTTCTTAACTTCTCACTCCCTCGCCCCTTCTCAACGGCAATACTGCATAGCCTATACTTATACTCTTTCACGGTGAAGAATTCTTTGAAATGATTTAATAACTTTTATAGATTACTATAGCAGTGCTAAACCATTTTAATAACATAAAGCTATATAGTTGTCACATAATTCGGAAATTCTGGACATCAACAAAACAGAGGTGAAGCCGATGAATATAAGATTTACACTCCTAGACCCCCAAGTTAACTTCTGCAGAAAATACAAATAATGCGTGGTCACCGAGGAAAATCACCTTCTCGCCTGTTAACATAAAATATTGGTTCACTAACTTTAATGTTAAGAAATTTCTCTCTTTATAGAATTATTTAGCATGCCTTGCTCACGAAGCGCATTATAACTTAAGTACAAAGGAAATAAAGCAAAACTTGTTTACTGTACGGAACCAAGTTCTGTGTGTTTGTGGGAAGCGGTGAACTTTGTTACGCGGGGGGAGGGGGAGGGGGGTAAGCTAGTGACGTGTGGCAAGGCTTGCAATAGACAGATTGTTATTGTTCTTTACATGAGCACCAGTGATGGTGCTCTCCCTTCCAAGTATTTGTTTGTTACAAGTGCCAAGCTACTGTAACTTATGTGGATGAGAATACATCAGAGGCTATTCGTAAACGAAACCTTGTGGTCCATAGTGAGTCTCGTCTGTTGGAATATAGCAGAAAAATGTCACAAGAAATCCAACAAATTTATTCCTTAAATATCCCATTCAAGTAGAAAACAGGTGGCAGCGATTTGCAGAGCTTACACTGGAGCAGCAATACCCCTTAGTGCTGCACTGGTCTCATCCTTTTGAACTCTTGCTCATTCGTCACACGCACACTAGATTATATCACTCCGGTGTATGCATAGTGCTTCCAAAGCTACGTCAAACATTTTGGAGTCTTCGGCCACGGCTAATGATTAAATTCTGCGCACTTGCCTGCCCTGCAAAACGACACATCGTAATAATTTTGGACAAGCCATAGAAGCTCCACTTCTCAGCAATCGTGTAAGATCCTTGCAACCATTTAATATAATTAGCACTAGCTTTGTAGGCCCCCTTTATGTATTGGTGTGGAGCTCGAAGAGTAGCTGCTACATAGCACTGTTCGTTGGAAGCCAACTGGAGCCCTGTACCGAGAATTCGATTTGCACATTACAGATGTATTTTTTCTAACGTTACATGGGTTTACTGGGAGAAGAGAACTCCCGCACACAGTTTACAGAATTCTCAGACGTTCCAAGCTGCCAACAAAGAACTTTCATCACCCCTGGCATCACTTCACCTCATCTCACCACTACCTAACGCAACATACTGCCCAGCAACGCAAATTAAGTCCCTGAAAGGAATGTGCCATCCAGTGCCATCCTTACACAGTGGGATAAGGACAACGAATGTGTGACAGAAAACGCATGCTACACAAGGAGCAGAACCGTTAAAAACATGCGCCCTGTTCACTCTGTACACTAAAACCGAGAAGATTCATTCACAAAAGTAGAAGACGTCAGAATGTTTTTGAATGGTCTGTAACTGAAGTGGTATGGAATGTTATAAATCTATCCCTGGGGGGGTGGGAACCTTCTCCACACCCCCTTGCGCCTCATGTCCCGGAGACTTTCTCTCCTGTGGTATACTGTAACGTCACTTGAAAGTTATTGCGACTTGTGGAGAGGAAGGTTGGAAACAGTGGTTGATATCGCTTAACGCTGTTTGCGGAAGGTGTTGCGGAGGGTGCAGATTACCGAAGAGGGTGTAATTGCAGCTTTAATAAGCATAGGTGCCGTCATAAATTCAATACTAATTTTGAGGACGGTAGCTAGATGCCTTTACGCCAGCCCACTTCTTGACCACAGAACGACTTCCCACCGTTCCAACTGGACTTGAAGCAACAGTAAAGCCAAACCTCACCACAGAAATGACAACAACCCTGAAGCTTGTAGACGACGTTGGGGTATGCTGGACGAAGGAGTACCTTTTGTGGTTGAACTTTCATGCATTCCGAGTCCACGCGGAACCCCCCCCCTCCCCGTTGAAATGCGGAATTATAATTTTATTACAAGAAGTCTTTCGACCACACCACATGTAAAAAGCGATACGCATCAAGGGGTTGCGAACGAGAAGAGATGCAGTCATCAGGGTTGTGGTCCCTAAGTACGCAAGGGAAATAAATTTGCATGTCCAATCCAGCTGATCGTATCCTGTAGATTGCGGGAGAGGGGTGGAGACCGGATCTTTGAAACTAACTTCTGTGACATTATGTAAAGTTATATCTTGTTGCTACGTAGCACTAAATGTAGTAAAACATAGTACTGTTGTACATAGCTACAAGGAGGCCGTGACTTCGTCATGTTTGCGTATGATAATGCTGAGTAGAATTATCGTATTTCTATAATTCTAAGCTTCAATTTTAACACTGAAACATCAAGACAAAGTATAAAAGAAACCCTTAACGAGTGAGGGTAAGTTTTAAGTGTGCAGTGTGATCATTTTCATTCGTGGAAGAAGGAATTCACAGCTAACCTCTACATTACGGATTTTTATCCGTGTGAGTTGAGTGCAGGTATACGACGCGGACGGACGTGTTTAGTGTGCGCGCTTCCGTGTGTTTCAGATTACACTGTGTTTAACTGTGGAATTAAATTTCTTCTTGTGAACCGTATTTTCACAATCAGTGCAGGAAGTTTGTTCGCTAACGTGTGCCCTTTCGGCAGTGAGTTTCATTTTCTCTCCCTGTTCCCCCCCTTACTGTTTCCCCCCGTCTCTCACACCGGACACTACCAGCCATCTCTTACGTTCAGCTATCGATATGGTGTATAATACCACTAGTGAATGTTCACAGCAACCAACGCCACTACAGCCAACTCAGCCAATGTCTACGCAGCCATCCCAGGTTTCTTGCACCCCTACTCTCAATTCTAATTCACAAATACGTCAATCTCCCTTACGCCCGTCACAGCTATATCCTACCACGTCATCTACTGCTACAGTGACCGCTAGAACTACCAGTAACGTTACCATGCATGAGACTGCCCCATCTAACAGTTCACCCGCAGCAAGCACTAGTCGCGTGGCCACACACGCTATTCCTGCAGCCATCCCGAGTAAGCGCAGATGCACTGCCACGCCACCACAACAAAGTGCCTCCCGCTACGCTTACTCTGTTTCTACGCATAACCGTTTTGAATTATTAGACGATAACATTGCCATGGACGAGACCAGCACTGCCACGACCCCCAAGGAAAAAATTCCACCAATTTGTTTGCGCAATATTGGAAATTATCAATTACTGCTTCAGGACCTAAAAAGTAATGTAACCTCTGAATTTCATACAGAGCTTCGCGGGTCCATCCTTAAGGTTTATCCCTCTACTTCAGATGACTTCCGCAAACTTACTACCTACTTCAGCACCATTCAACAGGAATACTACACTTTTAGAAATCCTACAGATAAACTTTTTTCTGTAATTATACGCGACATTCCTCCTTCGCTCACTGATAAGGAAATATATGACGAACTATGCTCACAGAACTATCCAGTGCGGAAGGTCACTCGTCTTCTGAACCGGACGAAACAACCCATTCCTCTCTGTGCGGTGGAATTATTAAACAACAATGATGGTAAAGCTATTCTCAACCTCACTCGCCTGTTCTACAGTGTTGTGAAGGTGGAACACCGCCGCCGTACCTCTGACATTCCGCAGTGCACTCGCTGTCAGAATTATGGTCATACAAAGAACTATTGTCAGCTGACCCCAAGATGTGTTCGCTGTCTCGAAAATCATCACTTTTCACAGTGCAATAAACCAGGGGATACTCCAGCTCAGTGTGTGCACTATCATTAAAACCATCCAGCTAACTACCGTGGGTGCAGGCATTATTTGGAACTTAAATCCCGGACCCAAAGCAGCAACACCAGGCAACAACCCGGCAATTCTCATCGTACCCGCCCACTACGCCAATCTGATAATCCTGCACAGCAACCTTCTCAACCACCAGCTATATCACCAGTACCTCCATCTTCTTCTCCAGCTTCTATGCTTCTGTAGCTTCTTCCTCAACTCGACGTGCTACTGCACAACAAGAACCCTCAGTCTCCTCATCTATCTCGGCTCTGCTAAGTAGTCTGTTCACTCAACTTCTGAATTCTTTATCCACTTTCCTCACTCCTCTCTTACCGGAACTCACCCAATGGTTCCAAAATGCTCTTCTGTCTATTTTCCGCCAAGCTGGCGTGTGATAGGTCATCTCTTTCATCACTCACTATACTGAACTAGAACGCTAATGGCATCCGCACTAAACGCGCCTCCTTTGCTGCACAATATAGATGCTGCTTGTATCACCGAAACTCATTTTGTCCCAAATTAACGTTTCTCTGTTCCAGGCTACAGAATCTATAGATTCGATCGGAATGCACCTTCCGCATTTGAGGGAGTAGCTAGTTAAGCGTTCTCTGTCTCATCATGAAATCTTCTTACCTGTGATCCCCGGCTTCGAGGTCGTGGGCGTTAAACTCTCTCTTCGCAATAGCAGTGATCTCATACTCATGAGTACCTACAAGCCACCCAAAAGTAAGCTTAACATTCACTATTTCTCTCTACTCTTCCCAGCAGAAAACTGCACCCTCTTTCTAGGTGATCTGAATTCCAAGCATACTTCTTGGGGCGGTAGGATTACAAACCCAAATGGGCGCCGTCTGTTTGACACTATTACTGTCACTGGTCTTCACATACTGGCTCCCACGGAGCCGACTTACTATTTTGGCAACCCACAGGTAGCTCCTGACATTTTAGACATTGGGGTACATCGTAATATACGATTACCTACATTGATTTCTTTACTGCCAGAGCTCGATTCCGATCACTGTCCAGTATTGGTCACATTTAACCTCACTCCTGACATCCTGCCACAAACTCCGCGTCTCATCAGTGGTTTTGTCAACTGGGACTGTTTTCGCGCACATCTAGATGCTGCACTCCACACATCTTATCCACTGGGTACTGCGAATGCTATTGACACTGCCGTTCACCATTTTACCTCTGCCCTCTCTTCCAGTGTACGATCCTCTACTATCCGCAACAATCAATCTCGCCATTGCCCATCCTTGCCTATCCATATTACTCAACTCATCCAAGAGAAACATCGCATTCGTCGATTGTGGCAACTTTATCGTCAACCCTGGCTACACCAAAAATTAAATAGTCTCATTTGGCAAGTACGGAATGCACTAGACCAACACCGCTTTCAGGAGTACCAGCGACAATTAGCCAATATCCGCCCCGGCGATCATACTTTATGGAACATCACTAAGAGCATTCTCCGAGCGCCGACAGTGATCCCACCTCTACAAGTTGAAGGGACACTTTTGAGTGACTGTGCTGTCAAGTATGACGCTCTAGCTACTCATTATGAGCAAACATTTACGCCGAGCACCTGCCTGGATTCTGATATTCCCTCTTCCGGGGACAGAGAACTCCTTGAATACCAGTTTCGTCCTACAGAGCACAACGGAATTTCGTTCACTAGTCCACGTGAGTTGTCCCGCTTTATCCATCGACTTCCCATTAAAAATCTCCAGGTCATGATCTTATCCCCAACGTTGTGCTGCGAAATTTAACAAACAAGGCGCTGGCTTACTTATCAATCTTCACTACTGCGCTACGCATTGGTTATTTTCCATCCACATGGAAACATGCTGAAATTATAGTCTTCCACAAGCCCAACAATCCTAAAAACCTTCCCTCAAGTTATAGACCAATCAGTTTATTACCTACCCTTTCTAAGCTTTTTGAAAGGCTTATTCATAAACGTCTTTCTTATTTTTTGATTCACAATCACATTATTCCGCCTTTTCAGTTTGGCTTTCGCCCGAAGCATGCTACCACTCATCAATTGCTTAGAATCACGCAGTCTATCGTACAAGGTTTCGAAAACAGGCACTACACTGTAGCAGCATTCCTAGATATCGCCCAGGCATTCGATAAGATGTGGCACACTGGGATACTACTTAAAGCACATCGCATTGGTCTCCCTTATTATCTTCTACAAATCATTGCAAGTTTTCTCACAGATAGAACTTTTGTGGTGCGCATTGCTAGTTTCACATCCACCCGACGGCCCGTCTTAGCAGGTGTTCTTCAAGGTTCAGTACTAGCACCACTCCTCTTTAATATCTACACTTATGATCTTCCTGCTATAGCTCCAATATGCACAGCTTTATATGCCGTTGACACTGCTCTCTTTTATTGTCACTCCGATATCTGTCATGCTATTCATGAACTACAAACTGCCCTGGATCGACTAGCTCACTGGTTCTCTAACTGGCGCATTTCCCTCAACACTAACAAGACAGAGGTTAAGATCTTCTCTTTACGTCTTTATAGGGATCCTCCTTCACTACAACTGCTCGGGGAACAACTCATGGTTACCAACCAGTGTGCCAGTGAAGTATCTTGGGGTGCTACTGGACACTTGACTAACTTGGAACGCCCACATCTGTCGGTCTGTTACACTTGCGTCCGCACGGCTCTTAAAACTGTACCCTTTACTCAACAGGCGCACCTCACTTGGTTATGAATCCTCCCTTCTTCTTTACAAATCTCTAATCCGTCCCATTTTTACCTATGCAGCTCCAGTCTGGGGTGGCACCAGCAAGACTAATCTCCGCCGACTGCAGGTATTACAAAACAGGGTGCTCCGTACAGCTACAAATGCTCCATGGTTCATCAGAAACCAACAATTTCATCACGAATTTGGTCTTCTACCACTTCACAAGTACATCCGCCGGCTGGCACGACCTTTCTTTTACCATCTCCAGGAGGTCCCTGGAGCTGTTACGTATAATATCGGCGCTCGCACTCGCCAACCAACTCGCCTCAAGCGCTGACTGCCACAAGATCTTCTCCTGAGTGACCTCTCCAGTACAGACGACCCAGACGACTGATACATATCAAACTTAAAGTCCTCAATTTGTGTTATAGTGATCCTGCCATATTTGGCTAGAGGAGTCTTTCACGGCTACCTCAATTGTTATGTATACTGTTACTAAGTGTCTCAATAACAAACATCTGTAAAGCATATTTGCTGATCGATGCAAAAAAAAAGTACATAGCTACAACAGTGCTGCAATTCTACACCGAGGTTGAATAAAGTTGGTTTTGTGTATTAGAATCACTTTCCCTTTTTGTTCCAATCAACTTTTCAGTCTTGGAGCTGTTTAGTACCAACAGATTTATCGAACAATTTACCAATAGTGGAAAAAATGTCACTTTTCTTATTCTCACATTTTATTAGAATCCCATAGTGCCTGTGGTTTCAACTATTGGTATGCATATTTTTTTCTTATTACTTGCAAATCGTCTGGTTTATTGCATTTGGTTTTTGTAGAATCGGCTGACGCATTCCTTTCTCAATGTGGAAGAATTAGGAAGATATTTGCCTGTATATATATGTATATATACATATATATATATATTTAAAATCACGAATTTTTTAAATTATTCCTTAAGGAATTTCAGCGTAAATAAAATCTGTGCACAGTTCTTCACAGAATGGTGAATAGCATTGGTGAGATTCCCCTAGGAGTATTTGCTCTAGCGATTTTCCATTTTCAATAGTTGTACTCCACAAAAGTGGAGTAGCAATTATTTGTGTTTTCTGTTGCCACATGCTGTTGAACGTTAAATGTTTCGCAGTTACGCTTACATCACACATTTTAGAATACAGTATTTTACCGAAAGTTTAAAATACTTTATCATATGGAGACATAAACTTGAAATTTTATTTCAACACTTAGCTTTACTTTAGTCACTTTTTTTTTCTAATTTTTTTTTCTCGCATACTTTTGACTTCGATAAGATTATCTCAATGAGTCACTTGTCTGCAGTCCAGGTTCCAGAGTGACTTAAGCACATACCTGCTCATTGAATAGGGTGCACAAGCTCACTGGTGCGTAGGGTTGAAGTTACGTTGTGAATTAAAACTAGTGGAGGAAGGTACGTACTTTCCATTGTCCAGAAAACAAAACGAGATGTGCACTTTTGAGAAACGTAATACGAAGAAGAAAATTGCACGCGAATGCTTCTTACTTTTTAAAAGAATGAAAGTATAACGAATATAATCATTTACTTATTACAATATGAAGTTGCTGACGGAAGGTGCTAGGAGATGGAGCTGGGCGCTCGAGAAGGCAAGAATGGGAATACAATTCGAAGTATATGGAGCGAGAATTGGGTTATTTAACGCGTACGGATTAAATTTAGGAGCCGAGATTAAAAAAAAACGGCGATAATGTTGTGGTTCGTATTTTAATTTTGGTACTGCTAGTTATCGGCGGAGTTGAGCAAAACCCGGGGCCGGATTCGGAACAAAATATCATGAGCATGTTGAAAGGAATTGCAGAGGACATAACAAATACAAATGCAAGTATCAAAGGAATGGTAAAGAAAATCGACGAGATTATGAAAAAATTGAGTTAAACAAATATGAGGAAGATTTGAAGATGACGTGAAAAGGGAAATAGCAGAATGACGTCAATGCTTGATACTACTGGAAAGGCTAAATCAGAAAGATTCATGGCTAAATTTAGATAAAGTAAATGATGTTAAAAGTAGGGTTTGGTGTCATGTGGGAAAATAGGGAATTATTGCAAAGTTTATTTTGGAAATAACTTAGGTTAAGAAAGAAAGATAGTGAAAGGCAAGAAAGGAAGTTTCGGTTTGAAAAGCTCACTAGAAGTTTATAGAGAGATGAAAGTGTCCTGGAACAGGGAAAATATAGATTGATATTTGTGATAAAGCAGCAAGAGAAGGCTTTGCATGGGCTAGAACAGGGGTGGTGAAATTTAAGGCTTTGGGGAAAAGGAGGGACCTAGAGAATTGCCCATTGAGTCACCAAACGGATAAAGAATTGCATTTAATTTTAGAATGAGAATAAACTATGTTACTCAAGAAGATAGGTAATACGAATGAGCAAGGTTATAAAAGAAATTCAAGAAATGCAGTTAATGAGTGTAAAAACTACGGAAAATGTAATTGGAATTGGGAACTTTTGGGGCAAAATAAGAGCCAAATGATTGAGGAAGATAAATAAACACGACGAAAATGAGATGAGGTTTTTAGGTAAGATGCAAATAGGGACCTCTTAGCTCGACAACCTCAGAGTTTTGTGTCTATTGGGCCCAACGGTAAGCGGCAACTCAGTGTAGTAATAAGTATATAAATTTATGATAAATTGTAAATGAACGAAAATAAAGATTACTTACTAAAATATGCCCTGTGAGATCGTATATGTATAATTCTATGAAAACTAATGGTTATATACCGAAAAGTTGGAGAAAAGCAATTATACAGCCAATATACAAGGGCAAAGGGGAGTTGGATAAACCCAATAACTATCGGGGAATAGCACTGCTGTCCAATGTGGGTAAAACTTTTATAGGAATACTGGATGATAGGATGCAAAAATGGATTGAAGAATTCAATATTCTTTCAGAATATCAAATGGGCTTTAGGAAAGGTAGGAGAACAGTGGAAAATGTCTTTATTATAAAAACACTAGTGGACAAGTACTTAAGATATAAAAAAGGTAAAATATAAATGGCATTTATTGATCTCGATAAAGCATTCGATGGAATAGAGATGAATTTGCTGTGGTATAAATTATTAATGATGGGGTTAGTAACAAAATGGTAACCATTCTAAAAGGGTTATACAAAGAGAACACATTTTGTATAAAATATGAAGGAGCAATAACTAGGGACATCCAGGAAAAAGGGCTAAGGCAAGGCTGCAAGTTAAGGTCATAGATGATATATTGAAAAATATAAGCAATAATAATAATAATTTCTTGCCGGTAATTAATAATATACAAATCCCTGGATTATTGTTTGCAGATGACTTGGTGATTGGTGCTATTACTGTAAATGGGTTAAAAATATATTGTGACTTTGTGGGTTCGTGAAATTAAAAGTCCGATTGCACCAGTCAAAAATGTTCTTTATTTCCACCGAATTACAGTTGAACACTTGCCGATTACACAGAATTACGTAATGCACACAATTACAATTCACCAGTTCGTCCGTTCACTAGCACGGCGCTCATACGCTGCTCGTCAAGCGCTGACTGAACTCACTCATTGCAGCCCTCTTTATAAGAATATCACTGTTTTTCCAGAAGTCTCTCGTTTCAGTGAATCACCGCGAAGGTTCCAGACGGCAGGGGAGGGGGAAAGAGGCGGCCAGCGACAAGTGACACTTCCCTAATCATCCCCTCAGTTATGACTGAGATTAATGGGTGGGTGTGCCCCGCATGCCTCTGGTCCCTTCTCAGCTGTCGTTGGTCGGGCTTTCCGATAATTGCGTCACAATATTTACAAGAAATAGATAAATATTGTGCAGATTGGGGCCTAAATGTGAATAGAGCTAAAATCCAAATTGTAGTTTTTAAAAAGGGTACTAAACTGAGTAAACATGAGAAGTGGCAGAAAGAGGGAATCGAATATAAAGTAGTACATGAATGTAATTACTTAGAAATGAAAATTGATGCAGGAGGGAAATGGGAGAAGCAAAAGAAATGTGCACTGGCAAAAGGGAAAGCAGCAATGGCAGCTATAAGAGGATGGTTGTATAAAACACCTGAAATGGAAATGAAATGGTAAGAAAGGGTATATAATTCGGTGGTTGAGGCACGAATGCTATATGGTATTGAGATGTGGGGGCTGGAAAAGGGATGGGAAGTTTTAGATTATGTACACAGGGGGTTTTGTAAGGAAGTTCTAGGGCTGCCAATATCAACTGCAAATGAAGTGGGGAGAGATCCAAGAAAAGGGTTAGTTATAGAAAGGGCACTAAAATATTGGTATAGAGTATTGAATTTAGAGGAGGGGAATATACTGAAACAATGCTTGAAGTATCAAGAACTAAGTTTACCAAATAAAGGTTGGGTAAGTAATTTACGAAACAATTTGGAAGATGATGGTATGGATGATATTTGGAGAAAGAGAGAAACTAATTATAAAGGTTTTTGGAAAGGGGCTAGAAAGATTTGAAGACATGGAGATCCAGAAACTGTTTAGTCAATTAGCAGAGAAGAGATCACTTATTTTCTATATTACATTGAAAGATAGCTGGGGGAGGGAGAGGTATATAGATAGCACTTGTTTGATTGTAAGGAAACGGAAATGTGGAGGAAAGAATGTCAAATATAAAAAATGAATAGGAGAATCAGCTTAATCAAAGTTTTAAGCAAAAATTATAAAAACATAGGACAGTTTTTAAGTAAGGTAAAAAAACAAGAGGATATGGACTGTAAAAATAGGGAAGGAATAATATGTGACTATTCTGTAATAATACATATTGTAATACGTCTGTAAATATACTTAATGGACTGTCCTGTGTAACAGTGGCCTGAGCCAAAACAGAGGGCAGTCCAAAAATTGTAAAAGCTTAGTACCTCAATAAATATTATTATTATTATTATTATTATTATTATTATTATTATTATTATTATTATTATTATTATTATTATCATCATCATCATCATCATCATCATCATCATTATTATTATTATATGTATAATTATGACTTAAGAAATTAGGTTCGTTGGTTTGGCTTTTTCACATATGTATTTAAGGAATATGTTATTCTTAAGAAAAATGTATCCCTATCATAAAAATCCAAACTTTACTTATGACGCTATGGTCCCGAGTACGGACTCGATTGCCGGACACATTTTAATGAGGACTGTACATGGGCACATTTAAGCAACCATCTCCCCACCCCAATAAAAAGTTTGGCCAGGCGTCCTTAAAAATGCGGGTCTTGAACACTGTGGCACTTACTGGAGTTTCCGTTCACACTGTTAATAGGAGACGCATGTATGTGGAAATTGCTCTACAAATATATTTTTCTTGCGTTTTTCTGGGGCGACAATAAGGGGAGCTCAGAATCTTTTTCTTCAGTGCAATTGTAATATCGAAATTTTGGACCGAATGCATAATTCGTTACTTTAGACAAACCTTAAAACAAGCTTAAAGGTTTGACTTTAGAACTAGAGCTCTTTATATCTGAATACTCGTTTGATTTCTCGGTGTGCTTGAGCTATCATGTCCCTAGATCTCAGGTTTCCTTTGTTACGTTGTGCAATACAGCACAGGATTTCAGGGACACTGTCGCGCAGCTTGGCCCTGCAGAAGGCGTTGGGTTATCATCTAGGTCCTTGCTCCCGATTTCAAGCTCGGTTTCAGAGATTTGGTGATTAAATTAATAACAAAGTAGCTAATTTGTGGTATTCATTAAATTAGTCTCTTCCTGCGCTGTGTGCTTCATCAAGTCCTATCTATTCTTTCATTTATAGAAACAACAAACACCGTGGAGCTCTTAACTCTCTGTACACGGGCACATTTGAGCATCCGTAGTACTATATCATTCATCTTTATTCATAGTCACTTGAAATTTCACTTTAAAGACATCACAGCATTTTCAGGGGCTATGATAATAAATGTACTTAAGCATCGATTACTGAAAGCTTGTGTCTCTGCATGTCTGGAAGAGTTAACCGGTTAAGTGTTTCATGTTGAAGTTCTTTTTGAATGTTTAATAAAGTGAGTAATCTAATGGCTAGGTTTATTAATATTTGGGTGCTTTATCTAGAGCATATCAAGATTTAATTTAAAAAAAACAAAAGTGTTGAACGTTTCGGTATGAAATGTGAAGAAATTATATATCTTAATAAGCTCCACATTTCCCTTTGAACATTTCTGTAAAAATGCACATTTTAAATATACGTTCGACTTTAGCGTGTTGTGTTACAAACGGTTACTCGGTAACAGGAGGGCGTGGCCTTGGCAGTGAATAAACCTGTTGGACCAGAATACTCAAACTGTTAATAATTGTTAGTTAACTGGACACCCTACCATTGTCTCAGTCGCTGCACTTGCTTTGCCAAATGATGGAATGCCTTGATCCAGTTCATAAATATGCTAAAGCTTGATAGTTTCCCAAATACTAAAGTAGTCGTTATAGCCCGGTTTTGCTTTCATTCCTTTTCTCGACGTGTTTCAATATCTTGCTTTCATTTACTTTTACAACTGAAGTGTTAACTGCGAAATTGCCTTACTTCTTAAATGGCATTTCAACAATGCGGCATCATACCTGCTGTCTTTATATTCAGCTTTTCCTACCATTTGTAAGGCTGGATTTACAATGGAAGTAAAACATGTAGACTTAAGTAGTTCCTGCGATGTGTAACATCGGCATATACGCACTCGGCGAATATCAAAAATGCAAACTTACCGTAATCCTATATAAGGTATGATCATTGTTTTTATATACTGGGTTGTGAAAGGGATATACATAGATATTATTATTATTATTATTATTATTATTATTATTATTATTATTATTATTATTATTATTATTATTATTATTATTATTATTATTATTATTATTATTATTATTATTATTATTATTATTACTACTACTACTACTATTACCATCATAATCATTATTATTAGGAAAAATGTATCAGAAATCACGAATGGTTTTCAACATATTTATAGAACAAAGTTTATAATATATAGCAATTCGCATGGACAATTCTACAATTTATACCCTAAGTTATGCAGTTAACCAGAAGATTTAGAATATGTGTATGTGTAGAAAACTTATTGAAACTTATTGAAGTATAGTCTGGGATCAAAGGATTAATTTAAAGAAAAGAATCTATTTGTCTTGCGGGAATGAAGGAAAAAGATCTAGTTTTAGAAGACGGCACGGGATGCATCAAAAGAAGTGAAGAGAGTGTATTTAGCAGCGAAGATAAATTGAAATTGTCGTCTAAAAGAGGACATTAAATATAGAATTCAGAAAGACAAAACAGTAATATCCATGCTGAATTAAGTTTTATGGAACAAGAACATAACTTTAGAAACCAAATTACACATTTACCATATGAGTCAGCTGTCCCTGTTTGTTCCTATCCATGCAACCCGCAGTTTATATTCTAATGTGAAAACATTGACCCTTTTAGTGTAAAAGCCGTTATTGCAGCTCTGCCCTTCTATTCGGTGCTATATGCACCAAGCATTAATACGAGGGCTGTTCGATAAAGAATGATCATAATTTTTTACGGTCATAATTTTTCGCACTAAAATTCAACCTTATTATATTCTGTTAGCGTAATGTGAAACAAACACGCCGTAGTAGTTTCATTGTTGGTACTCCTGTTCCCACCTGTGAGAACCAGGCAAGCTCAGATATGTTCAGTATCGCCTACCGCTGCAATGGAGGCAACACGCGAGGAACAATATGTGGCTTTGAAATTCTGCTTTCGTCTCAACAAATCTTCAGTTGAGGCCTATACAATGTTACAGGAGGTCTATGGAGGGTCTCTTCTTCCCTATAGCACAGCTCGAAGGTTGTTTAAAATGTTTAAAGAGGGGAGACAATCAGTTTCAAAGGAAGGTGGACCCGGTGCTCCAGTTACTGCTCTAACGGAAGAAAACATCAACACTTCTGCTGCCATTGTGAGAGAAGATCGACGAATTACCTTAAGATCACTTTCTGAAATACTGAACATTTCATTGGGTGTCATTCACATGTTGGTGACGGAAACATTACATATGAGACGCGTTTGTGTGCGATGGGTTCCAGGACTGTTGATTCCCGAACAAAAGAACATTCGCGTGCAGTTAAAGTTGATGTTAGAGGAAGATCCGGAGTTTCTTTCAAACGTAATCACTGCTGATGAGACTTGGCTACATCATTTTGATCCTGAGAGCAAACAGCAAAGCTCAGTGTGGAAATCTCCTTCATCACCAACCCCCAAAAAAGCAAAAGTGGTTGCTTCTGCTGGGAAAGTTATGATCATCTCATTCTTTGATATTCATGGAATGGTTTATCAGCATGTTGTACCTACACACACATCAGTAACTGGACAATACTACAGGGATGTCCTGAAAACATCGCAAGTCCATATCAGGCGCAAAAGACCACATTTTCGTCAAGCAGGTTAGATGCTGCACCACGATAGTGCGCGGCCGCATATTGCCAGTGTTGTTGCTGAATATCTTGCAAAAATCAACGTGAAGTGCATCCCTCACCCTCCCTATAGTCCGGGTTTAGCCCCATGTGACCTTTTTCTATTCCCTAACTTGATGAAACGCCTTCGTGGGAAGCATTATCCATCATCAGAAGCAGTGAATGAAGGCTGCGGAGGCGATTTTGAAGGATCTCTCAAAAACTTTTTTGCAGCATGTATTTGAAGACTGGCAGAAACGCTGGGACAAGTGCATCGCATTTAGGGGAGATATTTTGAGAAGGACCATCAAGATTATGAGGATGAGTATAGTTACGTTGTCAAAAAAAAAAATTGTGATCATTCTTTATTGAACAGCCCTGAATGAGGACCAAGAAGCTGCGAAACGCTGAAATAAAAAAAAAACGTTTTTTTTTTCATGCATATACTAGCAAAGTGATAAATGAATGCTTTTCCAAAGAGCGAGATAGAATATGGGGCAACTGGTCAAGAGGGTTAGCTGATGGAATATGGTGATGCAAAGGCTTAGAAACTAGTTAGACACAACTATGTTTACAATCACATTGCTTTGGTTTTCTTCTTCTTCTTCTTCTTCTTCTTCTTCTTCTTCTTCTTCTTCTTCTTCTTCTTCTTCTTCTTCTTCTTCTTCTTCTTCTTCTTTCGCCTAGTCTTAATTGCCTGTATTTTAGTTACTACCGTATTCATTGTTGTTATTGGTTCTCTTGTGAGCCAAAGACAGAAGAATGAGAATCCCATAATCAGGAATCTACAGGGATTAGCACACCATAAAAGTTACGCCGAGCTCACTCTGAGCCCGGGCTGAGCGCGGGCGGTAAACAAAGAGACATAGAGCGGCCAGCGCGTGGGCGCAGCGCTTATCACTTGCCGCGTGTAGTGATTTGAAGGTGAATTCTTTGGGCATTTACGTGTGGTGAAGCCACTAGAGACTATGTTCTATGTTGGTGTATGTTACTATGCTGCAAAGGGTTGTACAAACGATCTATCTACGGAAATAAAGAGCATTTTGAATTTCTGCATACATGACTTTTAATTTTACAAACCCAAAGAGTCACAATATGTTTTCCTTCTTCTGATGAGTAATAATTTGATGTACTTGTTTGTAATCCAATAAACTAGAATAGAGGAAAGCAAAATTGTTGAATAAATCAGCACCTTTTTATCCCCCCCTTTTTTTACCTTATTTGAGCAATTTTCCCTTTCCTTTTCTAATCTGAGATTTACACATAAAATCCTAATCCTGGTCATTACGTTCCTGGTAGGAATAACTTGAAGTTGGCCTAGAAATGAATGTAAATCTGCTGAAGCTGTTGAAGCGAAATTCAAGTATGTTTCGTAACTAATGATGTCAAGAAAAACTTGTTTGTAAGTTATTCTAGGATCCAGGAAATCCCATTTTCAAAGTTTTAAAACCAAATAAACGTCTAGTGGTTATGACTAGAGCAACGTACAAAAATTTTAAACTTGGTTTGGGCTATTGCAATCCTGGAATACCACGGTGAATGAGAAACACAAGAATATATTATAATACTGTGACTTTGTGGGTTCGTAGAATAAAAAGGCCGAGTTGCAAAAATTAAAAAGCTCCTTTATTTTCGTAGAAATACTGTCATAGATTACAGCAGCATTACGTTACATACACCCTCAGTCTACCAAGGTCGATGACAATAACAGTGACAGCAGATTACAATCATTAGCTCTCGTTACAATAACACTTCCAGCTGTCTCGTTTCACAACTGTTCACAACTGACTCACTTTGCGAGCCGTCACTTGCTCAAATACCTGTTTCGTAAATTCGAGATATTTCTAGACCAAACAGGAATGGAATGTTCTATCACCTTCCAGAAGCGTAAACTATCGGTGCCGCCGGTTTTTTATCTCGCGCTATCATTATTTCTTCCGGCATACTCCTTATATCCAGGCTTTTGTGTACACAAGCCGCGCTATCGCGATCGAGTTCGCGACACTGCACCCTCCTCAAGGTTGGTCGCCCCGAATACGATAGCTCCATCGAAGCGGGCCAGACGATCCAGGTGTGCCACCAACATCTTCCCTCGGGGCACTTTCTGGATCCGGTACACCACGTCGTTAGTCCTCTTCACCACCTGGTATGGTCCTTGCCATGACTGTTAAAGTTTGTCGATTGTTCGGTTTGCTCGCAGGTGTCCTCCTGAAGTACCGGCGTGCACTTCCTCCAGGACTTCCGGGACCTTACTTCGAGGAAGTACCAACTGCTCCCTCTGCGTCTTCCCATAAGGTGATTGCCATATCCGCAACAGCACGCCCTTTCTGATCTTCAGCGAGTCCCATTGGGCCCAGTACGACTTGTAGGTAGCGCTCCTCGGTGCGATGTCCTCCCAGGTCGGTCTTGTCCCTGCCTCCACTTCTCTCAAGAGTGGTCCCAAGTCTGCGTCCGCCAGCTGCTCCCTCCTCAGGCCTGCGCTATTCTAGCTATCCGCAGGCACTGCCGTGACTACTCGGACTGCTGCGGCACGCTCCTTTTCTTCCACTCTTGTGCATTGGCCGCACTCCTCTGGGCAGGGTCTTCGAGACATGGTGTCTGCGTTACCGTGGCTCTTCCCTCTACGATGTTCAGAGGTGAAGTCGTACTCCTGCAGCCTCTGAACCCGCGTGCTGTCTGGCCTTTCAGGTTTCTAAAGCTCAGTAGCCAGGTTAGGGCGGAGTAGTCAATCCTCAGGTGGAATGGCTAACCATACAGCTATTTGTGGAAGTGCTCCAAGGCCTTTACTACCGCCAGTAACTCTCGCCGGGTGACGCAGCAGTTCTTCTCTGCCTTTGCTGAAGACGCGATGGTATCGTCTCAGCAGTTGTCGAACCTTCTCGAGCTGTTTTGCAGTCAGGTGATCGGCCGCCCTCTCCATTAAGCCCTCCAGCCGGAGCCCAGGTGTTGTGTTGGCACCGGCTCCAGTGTCTTGTCGATTGCTGTCACGATGACCACGGGCTCGCACGTCCCCATCTCCGTTCCGGCCTGGACGTCGTGATCGATGTCCGCTAGGTTAAGCAGCCTCACTGGCACCTCTCGGTACAGCAACAATGTTCTTCATTCGCTGTCCTCCCAGTCGCGCCGTCTCCACCACCTCCTTTCTCGCGGGAAACCACGTCTTCCTTCAAGATGACCCTGCAGATTCTAAGGCGTTCCAAGGGTTGCCGGAGTATGGCCTCTTCTCCATTGAGCCGCATGGACCTTCCCGCTGTCGTCGACTGTCGTCTCGTGGCTCCTGAGGGCATCCAGTACCAGTATCACCTTCTCAGCCACCTCCACGGCGAACACCCACTGACGCACGGCACTCCATTCCAAGGTCAACTGCAGCAGGGCCTCCCTCTCCACGGTCAAGGTTTCGCCCGATGCCGTCACTAGCTGGTATGGTCGGTTCGGTTTCTTGACGGCGAACCCCTGGCTACGTCGGGTCTGATGACGGTCATGGCTACCCCGGTGTCTACGAGCACGCAGCACGGCTTCCCTCGTAACCAACCGTCTGCGATGAGGCTGTCATTCATCCGTCGGCTGACGACGCGCAGTGTCACTAGAGGAGATGGTGTAGACGGCGCCGACGTGCTCCTCGCCACGCCGGTCCTTACTCGTTCCTACGGCTGCTATTCCTGGTGTCGGTCATCTTCGCGGTCATCGTCGCACTTAAGTTGCCATTTGCAGTTTCCGTCTTTGTTGTTAATTCGGTCTTCATTTCTTCCATCTTCTCGGTATTGTTGTCGTCCCGCTTCCTGACACCAATTGTGACTTTGTTGGTTCGTAGAATTAAAAGGCCGAGTTGCAGAAATTAAAAAGCTCATGTATTTTCGTAGAAATACTGTTATAGATTACAGCAGCATTACGTTACATACACCATCAGTCTACCAAAGTCGATGACAATAACAGTGACAGCAGATTACATCATTAGCTCTCGTTACAATAACACTTCCAGCTGTCTCGTTTCACAACAACTGTTCACAACTGACTCACTTTGCGAGCCGTCACTTGCTTAAATACCTATTTCGTAAATTCGAGATATTTCTGGACCAAACAGGAATGGAATGTTCTATCACCTTCCAGAAGCGTAACCCTATCGGTGCCGGCGGTTCTTTTATCTCGCGCTATCATTATTTCTTCCGGCATACTCCTTATCTCCAGGCTCTTTGTGTACACAAGCCGCGCTATCGCGATCGGGTTCGCGACAATACATTATCAGAGAAGTCGCTTCTGTGTATGTTCCTCAAAGTTAGTGGTTTGTGATCAAAGAATAAATCATTGTTCAGTGACAAAGCTCATTGGTTTTACGCCAGAAAACCCTTTTGTAAATATCGATACCAATATCTAGAAAATAATTTTAAGAACTGCAATATAAGTTGAAAGATAATCTCAATGAAGATATATTTTTGAGTACTACGAGAGAGAGAAGTTAATGAATTTAATTGTTTTTTACTGTTTATGTTCAAAATTGTCACTGAGGCAAGTTTTCCATTCCAGTTCTTTGAGGATGTCTCGCAACTCATCTATTGAATCGCACAATCAGCAAAGCGATTTCAGTCTATATTCATTTCACAATTTCAATTCATTTCAGTTTTCTGGCTGAAGCCTCAGAAACAGTTGAAAATAACATATTTTGTTTTGTTAACGACGCTATCAATTACCAGGATCTTATAACGAAATTATGCCATACAGGAATTCTTTTGCAAGTAAAGTAATTATTTTGAAAAATTGGGAACGGTTTCTTATCTGATTCGGTGCAGTTAAAATTTCTCACGCCTGCCCGGATCATCTTAATTTAGCTCTTGAGGTAATCTCGATTTGAGTCCATTGTAGGCTTATTCTTGTGGGGTCATACTCATAGGAGGTTTTCTTCAAAATTTAGTCGGTGATTGCACAAAACATTGAGTGCCAACATTGTCAGTTTTTTCTGCAGAATTTTGACGTAAGTCAGTGAGAAAGCTTCGCTACCTATCCATTCACTTAAAATGTTAAATTTAATTCTCGAATACTTGTCGAGATGGAGGTTAGAGGTATCGAAATCAAACAAATCATATATGTCACTGTAAGTATGCTCATGTTTCTACCATGCTCGCAAAACATATACACGTTCTTCTGTACTTAAATTTCTATTCATTGTTTCTTAGATATCAAACAAGATAACAGAAAACGAGAGCCTGCTAACTGCTAGTGTTAGCTGAGCTCTAGTTAAGTCCACAACTGATTAGCATTACCGTAGGCAAAACAACGTCAAATGACTGCTAGTGACAATTGACTTAGAGCCCGTACAGTACGACAAACAACTAAGTTTAATGTGCAATGTTGATTATGTTTTTGCTAGAGGGTTTATAAGATAGTAGTGGCGTTGCTTAGAAAACGTTTACTGTGCTGAATTTCAATAATGCTCGGATTACCCGTACATTATAATGCGCCATATGGTTTCAGATGTTATCATCAGCAGACATTCCCATTTATGCAGGACCAGAGTTAAATGAGATAAACAGTATAATTAATTGTGGCGGAGCTACACTCTCTACCTATAGTTAGATTGGATTACTGTATGGAGGGGATTCGGCACTGCGACCAGTCTTGACCTGTTGTACCTATGCCCCAAGTGGGGCATCCCGGGAGGAAGGATGAGGCGAGAGGAGACAGGACAGTTGTTCCAAGGACTCAAGGCAGTGTAGAGGGCAGAGTCTCTACACTTTTCTAGTTGGAAACTCTCCGGCAGGCCAGTACAACCGGTAGGTCACCCGTCTGCGTTCCAGAAACGGCCTGACCAGATCGGGCTGGGAGACCGGAGAAGGAAGTTTTACTCAGAGCATATCATACTGCCATATACCGCCGAGACATCCGCCGACACTTTTATGCTGAAAGAGAGCACCAGGTGAGAGATTTTATGAAATGATAACGGAGATGAAATGGAGGGACAGGAAATTCGGGGGATGTAATTAACTTAACCACCATTCACCTATCGGGAAAAAACCCTTAAAAAACCATGAGTCAGGTAGGTCGGCCAAGAAAATCGAACCCGGGCCTCCCGAATGCGGGCCACAGACATAACCGCCTGAGTCATTCCGCTCGGTATATCTATAGTTACTTGACATTGGTTGTGTAGAGGCGAAGGAAAGGTCTTGTTTAAAGAAACTGGTAGAAAAAGGATTCAATGAAAATAGAATTTTCGTTCACGCCTTGAAAGACGAGCTGGCTACCTTTATGTCACCCTTGTGTACAGTAGTGACCTGAAAATGTATCACTGCCTTTGAACAGACGATTAAAGTAGATCAGCATTCTAGTCGGAACGTCTGGTTCAGTTTTGTTCATTCAAGGACAACGTGCAGGAAGGAATGAACGACTGGTGCTTTGCTAACATGTGCATTTGGCGGTCATCAGGTGTGCCCTAAGTGAGGCCATTGGTGATTGCGCCTTGAGGCGATGCCGGCATCCTTAGAGGACCAGGAGTTTCAGAAATGGCGCAGTGATTTGATATATGTAGTTTGAAAGCATATATCCCTATATCGACTTAAGTTGCAAAGTCTAGGTCAGCCTACCAAGTAGGAATTAGGGTGGGAGTGTTGAACGTTTTTCCCATGCTTTGAGGGGTATGTTAGGTGTATCAGTACCATATGAGTCTAATGCTGTGTACTATCTTGAAGACCTTGTATAATTGTACTCATTAGTGACTAAAAATTACTAATGATAGAAAATATGACTAACAAGGGAAATCACTCTAGCGTTGCTAATGCAATAGCTAATGCAGTTGCTCAAAATGAAATAGGAAGAGTAGCTGAGAAGGACTGATTCTGGATGGCTAAGTTTGTTAGGGGCTATGCTATCCAAGGTTGCGGGTTCCAATCCAACCCAGTTCAGTGCTTAAAAGACACAGCCCCATATCTGTAGATTTACTGTCATGTAAAAGAACTCCTGTGTGATGAAATTTCTACACGCCGGCGGCTCTGAAATGATCCTGGCAGTTGACAGCGTCGTTAACAAAGAAAGAAAACTTAAAGAAGGACTAATTATGGAGAGACCTTGGAAATACTGGCATAGGATCTGTTAAAAAAATGTTTAGAATACAAATAAAAGATTTTAAAGTACGCCGTGGACACCATTTAAGTAATACGTAGCTTTGAAATATATGTTAGATTGCTTTGGGAATATTTTCTGGGAAAGAGAATGAAAATCACTAAATCACTAAAGACAAGAAGATGATATGAATAAATTCAGGTAAAAAAATATGGTTTCCGCTAACGGGAAGAGGTCAGTAGTACAACTGCATTATTATAGAAGTTTAGAAAATTCAGTTTGGTTTCGCTTATGACTACTGCCAAGAACATGCATTCTCTAGTGCAGGTGCGAGAGAGATGGAAATATGAAAAGAGTGGGGGTAACGAGGTGGCAACGCTCAGCACGAAAACCCATCGCATTCGCTGCGATCCAGAGCTGTCCCAATTTGAAAAACATAATAGTTTCCATTGAAATGTTAAACAAATTAGGACGCTGAACGAATGTCGTATTCATATGTTATCTCCTATTCGTTTTATAAATAATGAATTTGACCACATGACACTACAGGTTGATTAATATTTCTGCTTGACAATGGCCTTATTCTTATAGCTATTTGTATGGCAGAATATCTTAAGTGTAAGAGCACACGAAAAGATGTTTTAACAATGCTTTTAACGATTTCGCAGTAATGTATTATTCATATAAAAAGTTCAGTTTTTCATCCGCTTTATATTAACGCAAACATCAATAGAAATGCTTATCTAAAATGATAACGTTAACTCGTAATTTATTCATTTTGAGATTGTGAAAGGTGTCTTATGGAAAATAAATGCCTTATTCTTTAGTCATTTTGATCAACTTAATCTTCAATATTAAAAAAAAACATAACATATCTTTGAATGGTTAATCCTATGAAGAAAACCGCATACGAAAAAATGTTTTAATGTTAAATACTCTCGCTCTATTTCAGAGAACTTCAAGAGATTTAATCTTGCTTTAATACGTAAGTTCACTGTAATTCTTAAACTCGTTTTCTGGAAAATAAATGTTCCAATATGTGTAGTTTTGGGTTGGAATAATTCAGCGACACTCTTCTCCTTGCATTCTTAGAGGATACCTAACTTTTAACTATATGTTTTATGGCTGCGATATTTCTTTTTTCAGTTAAGCCCCTCAAAAATAAGCAGACCTTTATCTAAAACTGGCTCATTAGATTCAGCATAAGACGTGTATAAGGATCCCAAAACGTGTATATCCACTAAAATCACTAAATAAATTGTTTTAACATTCTTTGAACGAAAAGCTTTTAATCGTGGAAATATACCTAACCTAACTGTACCATTAAGACTCGTATTATTTTACATCGACGTGCAAATAAATACTGCTCTACTGACTTTTATATATTTAAGATACTTAAAAATGTATGTCAGCAATAGCAAATAAATTAATACTAGATGAAAACTTCTTTTAACCTTAATAAGAATGTAGTTCTTAGAATTCTTCATGGCAGCAATGAGCACACTTGTTGATAAAGACACTGTAACCAGTTCCGGTTGATCAAGCAAGCCGGCCGACTGCTACGCATCCGCTCGTCGGAACATCGTATTTCCATATGCAAACTCTACCGTCTACTTCGCTGATTCTTGCTACTGGAGAAATTGAATTGAGAGAATGAAATGAATGGAATAATAGGAAAAGAAATGAGAGATGTTAGGTAAATATCCTTCGTCTGGTAGCCCGTAAAAGCTCCGAGAGAATCTAAGGTTAGCAAAATCAAACCCCGACCTCACGATTGCGGGCCACAAACGATACCGCTCGGTGTTCATGGCAAATCCATACTGGACGTATAATTACTACGTTTAGGCATAGTCGGTAATTTATAATCAAAAATACAATCGTTATTAATAAATAAGCTTAAACTTAAGAGCATATCGGCTTTAAACGTTTGTGAATGGTCGGGAGTTAGATTAAAAGGAAGTTAGCACATATTAAGACAGTGACATCGCAAATTCTATTTAGCGTTCTGCAGATGATTTCGGTCATAGGCCTTATGCATTGCGACCTTTTACAGATCTATTGACGCATGCTCAAAACAAAGCGAGAGGCTGAATACATACGCGGGGACACAAAGTTAAAGTGACTATCTATATTTTTAAAATTAGAGAACGGGACATTTTAATGTTTGTCTCAATGGAAGAAATATTGGCTCAATGATAATTGAGTACGGTAAACTACTCGTAGAGCAGTAAAATAGTTTTTGTCAAAAATACTTAGGACTTGAAATTAATTAAATATACAAATAATGATCGTTGTGAGGGCGACACCAAAATATTTTAGAACGCTACGTTTAGAAATGAAATGTGCTTATACTTGACAGCTACTTCTTACTGTTTTGTCAGTTGATTGTCTTGTAGTTTCGCGCGATTTATTCTACATTTGCTATGACTTAAAGATTTTGTGTTAACCCAAAAATGAATTTGGCTAGAGAATATATGACTATTTTTTCCCCACAATTTCCAACATTAATGCGTAAACAATCGAAGATCGTTTAGATATGCGTTTGGCGAAGAAGCCCCACCTAAGGCAACAATCCGTAATTAGTACAGCGAATTGAAACGAGATCAGATGTTTCTTAGCAATGCATTTTGTGAAGGTCACCCAAAGACTGATACTAGCGATGAAAATATTGACGCTGTTCGAACATTGCTTGAAGAAGATCGACCGAAATAGGTGAATTTATTGAGCATCAGTATGAGACAAATCCAAAACAGTTTACCCCAACAATGAAAGAAAACGTATCTGTCGACGTATTCCACATAAACTGATTCACACTTACATGCATCGAATCACATTCTAGTTCGTTCTGTTCCACATTGTGCATAATTCGTGAGAATTGCTCGTTACTGCTATTGACATTCAGTTAACCGCAATGAAGCATGAAGCTTCGTACGAAATGGTTCTGAATGTCTGCGATTTTGATGTTTGTGTGTATGTATGAGAGAGAGAGAGAGAGAGAGAGGAGAGAGAGAGAGAAAGGGGAGGAAGTAGAATTTATTATTTAACCATCTTCCCAGGAATGCGACGTGAAGATATTTAATCAAATCCCACATTCAACCTTCACATGGAGAATTTTTCGAAATTGTGAATTTTATCAAACTTGCTCTAACCATATTGATCAGATATTTCAGTTGCAAAAGTATATACATCCTGAATTTTCTGGAAAGGATTCAGAGTTCCTCTTCATTATGGATTGTTTCTACATAATTGCTAAACCGTAACAGAAAGGCAAAGCCTTGTTGTACAAACTAGGTAAACCGGGTAATTCCGATAGGTTAGCGTAGTATTTTGATCCAAATTAAATTTAACAGTGAATACATTAAACAGTAACTCTACTTTTGGATTCTGGAACAAATTTAGTCTAACACATTTGCGCGCACACGCACGCACAGACATACACACACACGCGCGCACGGCTATATTATAAAAGGTGTATCGATGTTGAATTATGTAATTATCAACTCTGATGAAGTGTGGTCCTTTGGAAAAATAAAAAAATATAAGGAGTTATTAATTCATGAATTGTAGTTTCTTAGTTCGAACTCTTCTTTTGATGACATCCTTTAGAGAACTAAGAAGGCCCTCTCAACAGTTCTTTCAGATAATACAGCCATAAATCATTGTGAAGTGCTGTTCGGCGTAAATTCCTTGTATATTGTACTGCATGATAGTTAAAATTAGTTGAAGGTTAGTATGTTATTATAATAATAATAATAATAATAATAATAATAATAATAATAATAATAATAATAATAATAATAATAATAATAATAATATTTATTGAGGTACTAGGCTTTTACAATTTTTTGGACTGCCCTCTGTTTTGGCCCAGGCCACTGCTACACAGGACAGTCCATTAAGTATATTTACAGACGTATTACAATATGTGTTATTACAGAATAGTCACTTATTTATTCCTTCTCTCTTTTTACAGTCCATACCCACTTGTTTTTAACCTTACTTAAAAACTGACCTATGTTTTTATAATTTTTACTTATAACCTTAATTAAGCTGGTTCTCCTATTCATTTTTTATATTTGACATTCTTTCCTCCACATCTCTGTTTCCTTACAATCAAACAGTATATGTTCTATATCCTCTTTGTCCCCACACAATGGGCACTCGTCTTGCGGGTATTCATTTCTTTGACCTCTTAATCTCCATATCCCTGCTCTTATCCATGCTAACCCCTTTCTTTCTTCACTGTTAGTGCTATCTATATACCTCTCCCTCCCCCAGCTATTTTTCAATGGAATATAGAAAATAAGTGATCTCTTCTCTGCTATTTGACTAAACAGTTTCTGGATCTCCATGTCTTCAAATCTTATTCTAGCCCCTTTCCAAAAACCTTTATAATTAGTTTCTCTTTCTCCAAATATCACCTATACCATTATCTTCCAAATTATTTCGTAAATTATTTACCCAACCTTTATTTGGTAAACTTAGTTCTTGATACGTCAAGCATTGTTTCAGTATATTCCCCTCCTCTAAATTCAATACTCTATACCAATATTTTAGTGCCCTTTCTATAACTAACCCTTTTCTTGGAACTCTCCCCATTTCAATTAGAGCTACTTCATTTGCAGTTGATATTGGCAGCACTAGAACTTCCTTACAAAACCCCTTGTGTACATAATCTAAAACTTCCCATCCCTTTTCCAGCCCCCGCATCTCAATACCATATAGCATTCGTGCCTCAGCCACCGAATTATATACCCTTTCTTACCATTTCATTTCCATTTCAGGTGTTTTATACAACCATCCTCTTACAGCTGCCATTGCTGCTTTCCCTTTTGCCAGTGCGCATTTGTTAGTATGTTAAGGAAGCTATCAGGGCTATTTCTGTTTTCAATATCCGATAGAGCACAATAGAAAGATAAATGTAAATTACAAAATGGTTTTATTACCAGGAGTCAAGCACAGTTATGGTTATTTTTCAACATAAGCACAGTGAAGATTAAGACATCATATCGATGAACGAGCTTTCCAATACCCTCTTCATAAAAGTTTGCCGTCAGCATATGGAGATAGGTCTTCAAGGCATCGTGAAGTTCTTCCCTGGTGCTAAAGTGCTGTTCTCCCAGTCCTTTCTTCAGCTGCCGAAAAAAAAAATGAGTCACTCGACGCTAGATCTGGACTCTATGCCAAGTGATCGAACATTTCCCAGTGAAAGTGAGTAAGCGTCTGCTTGTTTACTGCAGCTGTATACGGTTTCACATTGTCGTGAATCAAAACAATTCCAGATGACAGCATGCATCTTCTTTTGTTTTGAATGGCTCTCCGCAAGCGACGTAATGTCTGGCAGTACACATTTGCAGTAATTATAGTCCCTAGCTCCATAAACTTAACAAACAGCACATCTTTTTGATACCAGAAAACTATCCTTAGCCTTCTTAGCCTTCTTGTTACCGAAACTTTGTTTGAACCTTTTGGGTTTTTGCGAGGAATGTGCATGCATCTTTTGGAGTTAATCATTTCCTAAATATTATGGGTGTAAATGTTATATTACTGTCTTTCCACCACAAGAAGGCAAGCGGGGAATGAAAAGTAGAGTAGCTTGAACTGTTTATCTGCTCTGTTAGTTGATACCTTTACTATGAAATGAATGTATGAGAGTGCATGTGAGTCACCCATGCTGTCAGAACTAATTCTCTTTTCAGTAACTGCAGTGATAGGTATTATGCATGGGTGAGTTATGTGGCAACACTGTGAACCTATCATCCATATTGTGACTTTGTGGGTTCGTGAAATAAAAAGTCCAGGTTACAAACACAAAAAAAATTAAAAAAATTGCACTTTATTTCCGTAGCAATACACTGTTCACATACGCAATGTAACATACAGGTCAACCAACACAGCTGCTTATCCGCACGCGTTCAATTACCGACTGACTGTCTCTTTTCAGGCAGGCTGCCTTTTTATCGATTTCTAACACACCAGAAATTTCTCAAACAATCGAGACCGGCTAAACAAAGGCGAACTCTTGCCAAATCCGTCTGTTCCCGCCCACCATCTTGGCAAGTCTCCATCTCCACACTGCACTGCCGTCTCTTCGATCTTGTTACCCGCGCTGCCTCTAATCAACAATGACCTGGCGACAATATATATATATATATATATATATATATCATATCCGGAAGGCGAGCTTAAACACAATAAAAGTGATTACATTACACATTCCTCTGCCTTGCTTTCTTGTGGTGTGCAGACAGTACCTATACTCAAATGGGAAGTCATTCTTCTCTCTCTCTCTCTCTCTCTCTCTCTCTCTCTCTCTCTCTCTCTCTCTCTCTCTCTCTCTCTCTCTCTCTCTCTCTCTCTCTCTCTCTCTCTCTCTCTCCGGTCATGGAAAGTGAGCAGAATTTCAAAACTATCTCATGACGACCATTCTTAGAATATTTTATTATCGCTTAAGCCTATGTATTCTTCCAATCCTACGATTATACGAACAAAGAAATATATTAATCTCTATTAAACGTGAACTAGGAAAAAATGATCTCTTTGAGAATAGTATTTTGAATGTTATAAGAATATAATACTTTTTAAAATGAAACTGATACTAAGCGATTTGTTAACAGAATGTTATGCCGGCAAGTCATTGCCACAAAATGGATGGAATCTTGACGTCCCGGTTTACTTTTTAAAGGAATGACGAGACTACTAAGAAAACGGACTGATACCGTCCAATACGGGACGTCTGGTCACTGCAAGGAAGTGCAAACGAGTTCTAAATACGTATTGTGCAAACCCGATACATCAGAACATATAAACTGTAATGCAACTCCTATTTTTGTGCCAGCTTCTGTGAAGTTAAATAAAAGCATAAACATCCTGAAATGTGAAACATTATGAATAATAACAAGAAATATTGGTCGCCTGGCTGAGTTGGTTACGCACTGGCTTACTGGTCCCAAGGTTTCTGTGAATCATTTTCGGCCCAGACCGAAGGTTTTCAAATGTGCCTAAATGCTATAGCCCCATACCAGGAAGTGTACTGATATGAAAAACAAACCGTTGATATCGTTTCACAAATCGCAAGATTTCGTACCCATTTATTTATTTGTTTATTATTTTTAACAAAAGTGAATGATTGTGTTCCTACATGCTTGTTTTTTAAATTTTCTTAAAACGATCTAACAAAGCTAAAATATCTTTCTAAATATCGAAAGTTGTTTGCCTATTTAAAGAGATAAATAATTAATTCACTTCCATATACAATCATAAAAATATGTAAGTATTCATACAGCATTACAATTAAAATTGATCACTGATATGTAAATGACAGCGCTATGCCCTTGAGTAAGAGTCTATCCCATTAAATGAACAATGTATTGGCAACAAAGATTCGAGTACTAAATAAACGTGCTTCAAAGAAATAAGCTATTTCTCAGAGAAGGAAGTGTTCACACACCACAAGAAACGTAAACACAGAAACAACCAACGAAAGACTTGTAGTTACTAACGTTTTAACGGCAAGCTGAAGTTAGGTTATGATTCGTAGTGAACGCCGTGCAACAGAAAATTGGGTTCCTGAGGTAATTAATGAAGCAAATATAGAAGAAAGACATGTTGTTATCTCCCAATATCAAATGATAAAAGGGAATCAAAACAAAATATGTTAGCAAGGATCATCAAAAGAAGATCCTAAATTGACAACATTTTAATTACCTGCGTATGTTAACGACCATTTCGGGAAGAAATCACACCAAGGGTTGTTCGCTGTGGCCTAAATAGAGCAGGCTATGGATCTGTGGTACCTAGAAGAAGACCAAACTTGAGCAAGAAAACAAGAAATTGATCATTTAATTTGTTCGAGACCATATATCATGGACGTGACTTTCTAGGAAAAGGTACTGTTCACAGATGAAAGTAAATTTCGTTTATTTGTAAATGTTGGCAGAATTTTGGCGTGGAGAAGACCAAATACTAAACTTGAACCCAGGCACTTTCCGGTCACAATGAAGTATGGTGGAGCATACATGGCTACATTTGGTGTTGGGAGAACACCATGAAGGTAACATGAATATATTTCAATATTTGAATATCATAAAGGAAAATCTGCGAAAAGTATTGATAGGTGGTTTTAGACACGGATTACTATTTTCAACAAGACAATGGCCCTAATCATATAGCAGAAATTGTTCGTATGTGGCAATATCATACTCCTCACATTCTCAAGTTTCCAGCAAACCTAAATACAAATGAACATCCTTGTTGTACAGTTGATAAAATGGCCAAAAAACATTAAATGCGAAATAAGGCAGCTCTTAAACAATATCTACAAGAATGACAAAATACGACAACGAGGTTAACAAAAGTAATACATAGGAGAGGAGTGGCTCTACTATTAATGTTGTTATTGTATTTAAGTTGTTGTTTTCCTTAAGTGTATGAAAACTTTTTCCCCACTGTGAGAAACCATATAATACACAACGCTTATTTACCTACTTTTTGAAGAATAATAGTTTAGCCAATAGTTTTATATGTATAAATCCACTAGGAAATACCTTGTGTTTGCTATATAACATTTTGGATAAGTTTAGTTCTAATAAATAGTTTTTCTACATAAACAACAAAATATATTTGCTTCCGCGACTGTACAATTAGATTGCAACAAATACATTTCCAAATGACACTACGGTGTCACTACGAAAATCAACTAACAATTTCTTCGTGAAATATTACATAAACATAAAAATCGAAGCACAGGATATAAGTTACAAAGTTGTGAGGAATCTGACCTTGCCAGCGGCTCTATGGTCAGTGCTAGGTAACTCGTCAACGCAATACCGTTAGTTATGAACGGCATTGACTCGCTACAATCTATGTATTCGGCGTGAATGATGTCAGATAGTGTTTCATTTCTGGTTTGTAATGTGACATTCAGTAATTTATCTAGTTCACATACTATTTTCATTCTACTTCCTTACTGATTTGCTGCTAGAAAGATGTCAAAACACCAATCATGGCAATAACGTGGCGTCAAACATGTAATATACTTACACTAGCTTCCATTTATGCCATCACTAGCAAGGAGAAGGTGTGTGTATCAGTTCACATTTTAGCGCATCCATTGGCGTCCTGTTTTATGTGCACAGTTTTAAATTATTAACATATGAGTAATGCCTTCAGAAGGTCAATTGGGTTCCCACACACACACAATTTTGTTCTTCCCCGATGGACCTCCGTAGTATTTGAATACATCACATCAACTACACTCACAGGACACTCGAGACTGTATTGTCCAACCTTTTTATATTTTAAGTCATTTACTTGATAATGGGCACACTTAATAACAGCAAGTAAAGAAATGATAGTGCAGAAGCTCAAATCTACATATAATGAAATAGTTTCTCAGATAATACAATTAAATTTCTTGAATTAGCGAAACAAAAATGAGTTTTTCAAAACTACGGTGTGCACTAGTGATAGTGGCATTTTCTGATACCCAGTAGCGAAGCGTGGCGTGACGTTTAGGGAAGCGGCTCCTCTATATCTACAATCGTGGACTTGGGTTTGAAACTTGTTGCCTGTATACAGTTAGGCTTCTATAAACGTCACACCACGTTTCGCTCCTGCTGATACCTTAGTAAACTGAAAATAAGTGGAATATTTTATTGAATTTGACATTATTTGCAGCGAAGTAATTTTTTAGTATTTGTAGAGTTGTTGGTGTTCAAATGCTATTTTTCATTTTTTTTCTTTTTTTTCATTTTTTTAATGAGGGAAGCAATCGTAAAATCGGTATTTGAAACTTTAAATAGCACGTTTGAGATCATGTACGGAACTTTACATACAAATCGAAGTAAAACATAAATTTAAGGAATAAATTTCGTACAGAATAACGCAAACCCAAGGGAAAAGAACTAGCTTAAACATATCGCTAGGTCGAGCAAAACATTTGGCCGAAAGGGTTGGTAGAATATTTATAGGATGTAATTCAATAACCGAAAAACTGCTTGGTCGAATGACAACAGCATAACGTTCCACACGCCTATGCCTGCTATGTGCGAGCGGGCTGAGAAGGTTCGTAAAATGCATTTGAAACTGTAGGAACAGCATATATGGAACCATGTGTACATTGTCCAAAATAGGCTACAGGATTTGATCTCTTGCGAATTACAGAAGTAAAGTCTTTTCAATGTACGAAAAAAATAAGTGCATTATATTGTAACACAGATACCTCACTTTGTGCTCCGAATATCTACGAGTGATTCAAATAATATTCGATCACCAAAAATGGTCTGATCTTCCAGTTCTCCCTTTTCTTTGACAGCTACTTGGGTGATAAATAAAAATAGGGATTATTAAGGAATTGGCTTCAAATTAGCTACATTCAAATCATTAATACTGTCGCCAGGTCATTGTTGACTGGAGGCAGCGCGGGTAACAAGATCAAAGAGACGGCAGTGCAGTGTGGAGACAAAAGCTTGCCGAAATGGTGAGTGGGAGCAGACGGATTTCACAAGAGTTCGCCTTTGTTCTAGCCGGTCTCGATTGTTTGAGAAATTTCTGAAATGTTAGAAAAACTATAAAAAGGCAACCGGCCTGCGAAAGAGTCACCGAACGTGTCCGTCGAGAGGTGCGACGTTTCTTACGTCGTCCTCCTGAGGATGCGGAAAGACTCCCTACCATCCGACCCAGTGAAGTCCAAGGCGCACTCCAGCGTCTCAAACCAAAAAAAGGCGGGGGGGGGGGGGGTCTGACGGGCTGACACCCCTCATGCTCCGCCATCTTCCTTTCAACGCGGTTCTCTTCTTAACTAGGGTCTTCAATATGTGCCTCACCCTTGGGTACTTTCCACGCGAGTGGAGGGAGGCCCGGGTGATATGCATATTGAAACCTGGGAAGAATCCGGTACACCCTTCCAGCTACCGTTCCATCAGACTCCTTTCCACTCTCTAGAAAGTGCTCAAGAGATTGATTCTTTCCCGCTTATCCCCCATTCTGGGAGACATTCAAGCCATTCCCGACCATCAGTTTGGATTTCGTCCGGGGCACTCGAAAGTCACAGTCGCGGGGAAAACATCAACACTTAGACCAGTGAGAGGCGGAGTCCCCGAAGGCTCTGTACTATCTCCCACCTTATTGAACGTCTTTATGGCAGATCTCCCCACAGAACCACAAATCGTAATGGTACAATACGCTGACGACGTGCTTCTGTTCTGCAAAGACAGACACATACTCAGAGCCTTCAACCCCATACAGACACACCTCCGTCTTACAGCAGTGGTGTCGGCGTTGGCGGATGTCCGTAAATCCGGACAAAAGCCACGCCATACTTTTCACAAAGCGCCACACCCCCGCAGACTGCACCAATTTCAGCTTCCGAGGTCGAAGGATAGAGTGTACTAACTCTGTCGGATACCTTGGAGTAACATTGGATAGAGGCCTAACCTTTTGCCAACACATCAGAGACCTAGCGGCAAGGGTACAGGGAGCTATCGCTTCCCTGTATCCTATGCTGGGGTCGAGCTCGATGCCGCTTGGCCCGAGGTTATACCTCTTCCGAGCGCTGGTAATTCCCGTGATGCTATATGCCTGCGAGATCTGGGGCATGGCCGCAGATAGCTGGTTGGCATGGCTTCAACGTGCACAGAATAGAGCGCTACGGTCTATCCTGTGGGTCGCTATTTTCCTACCAGGTTGCTTCACGAAGCCTCGAGACTTCCATATGTGGAGGACGAAGTTAGGCGCCGGGCATCAAAATTCTACGCAACTTTACCAACTCATAGAAGCGCCCTTGTTCGATCATTGGGAGATTATGACCCCACTAGACGCCGTTCTAGACAACATCGGGTCCCCCGCATGGCATGCGGGCACCCAAGATAACCCAGGAGCTAATCCAAACAGCAGCTAAAGCTGAGCTCCAAATAATCTCCTAAGTTGTTTGGCAACAAAATTTCTCCCCAACCCAAAACAAAATTAAAAACACCAGGGTGCAGGGAATTGCATCCTGTCCTTTCATCCCGAAGGTACAAATTGTAACCTCACAAAATTCTTCAAATCTGAAAACCTACACCATATCCATCCTACAAAATCTCGTTCAAATACCATACCTGCGGTAAAGCCCTTAATGGGTGGGCACACAGCAAAAACCTTCTGGCTATATACAGCCAGCCAGCACGTCATGGTCATGGTCATGATCATGGTCAAAGAGAGTCAGTCGGTAATTGAACGCGTGCGGGTAAGCGGCTGTGTTTTGTTGAGCTTGTATGTTGTATTGTGTATGTGTACGAAGCGTATTTCTACGGAAATAAAGTACTTTTTTTTATAACTTGGACTTTTGATTTCACGAACGCACAAAGTCACAACACATAGGACAGCGACCATGAGTCACTGTCGGCAGGTTGTAATCTCCTGATTGGTGTGCACATGCCAACAGACTGCGCGAGAGATGGGTGGGGATTTGTTATTTATGACGTCATAGCACAAAGTCCGGTAACAGTTCATTGTAATTTTCTTGGCTTTTAAGCTTGAAAATTCCGCTGCCTATTGAAAATAGCGAGATTTTGTCGAAAATGTCACTACTAAAAGGTTCTGTCAGAAATGTCGTTGTTACCAAAAATCAAAAGGTCGAGAGCTGTAATGCTACAACGCTAAGTTCTTTATTTTCATTCTAAACTGAACGTCGTAACACTCAACTAGCTCAGGAAGCAGGGCATAGATGCCAACATTATAAGGAACTTTATACGCTTTCAAACGTTGTGCATATGCATTGAAAATAAGAGTGCTGGAGAATTCCGGGAAGACGGATTAGGCAAGAGGAGGCACATCGCGGCCGATCCAAGGACTCACACAGTGTAGCGGGCAGGGTCCCCACTTTTACCAGTTGGAAACTTCACCGGTAGGCCAGCACAATGGCATCCCACCCGCCGTGGTCCAGAAACGGCTCACCAGGTCTGCCTGGAGATCAGATACCGTCCTACCGAAAGAGGAGCTTATCATTCTGCAAAGCAGCGCCGACACCCGCCGACACTTCTATCCTGAATCAGATGAGAGAGGATGTGAAGTGCTAACGAAGATGAAATGGAGGGGCAGGAAACAATGATCTGTGCTTATCAGTTATGTAATAAATCGCATACAAATCTCACCTCTGTAGTCTATTAATAGTACGTGTTCTGTGGTCTATGCAGCACTAGCAAAATAAGTTAATACTCTTCTGGGTTTGCAATCAGTATACTTGGCACTTTATTCTTTGTTTGTTCAACTGTTGTACTACAGAACACGTTACAAATATTTTAAGTGCCTGTTTGTTTTGCTTAGAACTGGAAATTACTTCTCACTGCATGCAGATGACAGAACAAACATACTAATATGTGTTGCTTATTTCAAGCTGTATTTGCGGCAGATTTTCTGATTCTACAGCTCTTTCAGGTCATGAAGATATAATGGCTCTTATGGAATATCCGCGCATCGTTGTCACATCAGTTCACAACCAGTTTCTTCTTCTTCTTCTTCTTCTTCTTCTTCTTCTTCTTCTTCTTCTTCTTCTTCTTCTTCTTCTTCTTCTTCTTCTTCTTCTTCTTCTTCTTCTTCTTCTTCTTCTTCTTCTTCTTCTTCTTCTTCTTCTTCTTCTTCTTCTTCTTCTTCTTCTTCTTCTTCTTCTTCTTCTTCTTCTTCTTCTTCTTCTTCTTCTTCTTCTTCTTCTTCTTCTTCTTCTTCTTCTTCTTCTTCTTCTTCTTCTTCTTCTTCTTCTTCTTCTTCTTCTTCTTCTTCTTCTTCTTCTTCTTCTTCTCATCATCATCATCATCATCATCATCATCATCATCATCATCATTATTATTATTATTACCATTATCATATCATTTGGCCATTGTATTTACATCTGTACTATTATTGTTTGATTAGGTAAATAATTAGCATATATATCAGCTAATTCTTAATGAAATACATTTATGCCTAAATTTATTACTTTCCCTTAATCATACATGGGATCAACACCCAAAGAGCAGTCCTGGTTAGCCTGTGTACTGTCTTCACAAGACCTGGAGTCATTGCTGGAGGAATTGGGTTCAGCGAGAGAATAAAGTACCGTATCACTCCTCGTCCACATGCATTCGGAATGACAGTGCTGTTACCGCTTCGTAAAGTATAATATTAATATGTATTAATAATATGAATATGCATTTTCAACACAAAAACACGTATTTATTCAAGCCAACCGCTTAATGGCTTCGTTAAGTATAATATTAATGTAAATGTTTGACATTAAATGCACGTTTTTTTTCGAGTTAAGTATCACGTAGCACACTATTAATATCCATGAAAATTAACTGCTACTTACGTATTTTTCTTATTCTTTAGCACGAGACTTGACAATTGCCAGCAATTTCGCCTTAACATGACCCCCGTTGAAAATTATATTTTTACTCTGTAGCCATGTCATGTCACTTGTTTGGTATGCGTTCTACCCTTACTGTGTGGTAGGGGGCATTGTCTATCACAATAACGCTTTTCGGTTGTAATTTGGGGAATTGCTGACCTCACAAACCCACCACAGACAACATCCAACACTGATCTGGCACGTTGTTTCTTCTTGCCGGGAGTTGAAACTTCACCGAATGTGACTTTTTGCTTGCGTGCACCATAAATACTGGAAACCGACACACCGGTGAACTCAAATGTTAACTTCACCACTTCATCGGTAGCAAGTTTTTTAATTTACGTCCGCCAACATTTAGTCATATCGGACGATGAATGAAATGGGTGAAATGATGCTCAATGCGTCCGGGGTCTATGGAGCTTAGAGTTGCCCGACATTCGTCTTTCAGGATAAGGGAAAACCCCGGAAAAACCCTTATCCGGGTAACTCACCCTGACTGAGATTCGAACTCGAGACCTCTTGAACGTGAGGCAGACATGCTACCATCTACGCTGCCGAGGCGGGCATCGGTAGCAGGTTCTGGAAATTGTTCACTGAACTTGTTAAATACATTCAATATTTTTATCTTTTCACCACTTCGTAAAGGCTTTCCGCGCGCATGTTTAACAGTACTCGCCAGTTCCGCCATGATTCACAACTGGATACGGCTCGTCAGCTTCAACATGCGCGCGCAGCATAATTTACTTTAATTACAAACTAATTTAATTATCTATTAGTATATCTTTGTTGTAGTTGAAATACGCTTAGTACGCACTTGTTCTATGCGCTTTAGCAAAACCAACTCAAGACTCCACACCTCGGTAGCAGTTCTTTTTCAAGGGACTATTTGCACGGCGGAGGCATCATGGAAATTGTGAAGAAGGCGCGCTACGATCAACGGCCACGTGGTTTTGTTTACATCTACTTTATTCTCCCGCTGCAAGCAGTATAATGATTGGACGTTGGGTATCATTCTGCATGTCATGCTTTCCACGTATCGTTTCCTATCCTTTCACCGTGTTTACAGTAATTTATTTAATCCATGATCTTGGGTGACAGATTCAAAATAATTGTCTACTAAATGTTCCATCTCCATTTACTTAAATGTAATGCTGCCTGTATGTCCATTTAACTGACCCCCTACTATTTCTATAGGGTTTAATTATTATTTTAAAAAATGTCCTACTATCTACACAAAAGACTTTTGTGTATACTGTGACTTTGTGGGTTCGTAGAATTAAAAAGCCGAGTTGCAGATATTCCAAATGTTCTTTATTTCCGTAGAAATACACTTACACATTACAGCAGCATTACGTTACGTACACAATCAGTCTACCAAGGTCGATGACAATAACAAACAGCTTACTCAACATCAACACTCTCAGCTGTTCTCTGTTTGCTCACTCTGTTTACAACTAACTCAAGTCTTGCCGATTCGTCGCCTCTTTAAATACCCCACTAATAATTTCTAGATTATTCGAAAATAAACCAGAACCCGAACAGTCTCTATCAGTAAAGAAGTAACTAGAAATTTCCATTTATCTCAGTTTGTTTGTTTCGGCAGACCTTTATCTGCTGTTATTTTGTCCGCCGGCTCTTGGTTTTCACACTGCCCGCCTATCAGTTCCTTTTGTGTAAACAAGCCGCGCGATCGTAGATAGGGGTTCGCGACACTGCTCCATCCTTAAGGCTGGTCGTCCCGAACAGCACCATCGTAGCCGGACAGACGATCCAGGTTTACTACCAACATCTACCCTCGGGGCACCTTCTGTATGCGGTAGACCACGTCGTTGATCCTCTTCACCACCGGGTACGGTCCTTGCCACGGTTGTTGAAGTTCCGGGCATCGTCCCTTGGTCCAGGTAGGGCGATAAAGCCAGACCAGGTCACCTTGCTGGAACCCTTGGCTGTTGGCTTGCCTGTCGTATCGGGTCTTCATGCGATCGCTCGCCTTCTAAATGTTCTGACGAGCCACCTCATGCATGTCGTGGAGATGGTCCACCAGGTTCTCCACATACTCGGTTGCTGGCTGTTTTGCGTTCGGGGGGCTTCCAAAAGCCAGATCACAAGGGAGGCGTAACTCTCAGCCGAACATTAAACTGGCTGGCGTCATTCCAGTGGTGTGGTGTGTAGACGAGCGGTATGCCAGCAAGAACAGTGGTACCCTGATGTCCCAGTCTCGCTGATGGCTGGTCAGGTGTTCTAAGGTCTTGATGTATTTCTCCACCATGCCGTCCGACTGTGTATGTAGATGTGTGGTGCGGGTCTTGTTCACCTCAAGACTTTCTAGTGCCTCCTTCATCAGGTTGGATTCATAATTGGTGCCCTGGTCGCTGTGGAGCTCTAACAGCACCCCAATTCGGCAGAACACTTGCTCCACTTGGTGAAGTAGTCCACGACCACCATCAGGTACTTGTTGCCTCGGTCGGATAATGGGAATGGTCCAGCTATGTCGACGGCGATCCTTTCGAATGTCGCTCCGACGTTGTACTGCTGCATGCGAGCCCAGCTCCTAGTCTGGGAAACGCGACTCGCCGCGCACACATGACATTGACGGCACCATCCCTCAGCGTCTGTTCGGAGCCTCAGCCAGTAGTAGCGCTGTCGGAGTTTGACGATCGTTCGGTTTGCTCCCAGGTGCTCTCCTGAAGTACCGGCGTGCACTTCCCCCAAGACTTCCGGGACCTTGCTTCGGGGAAGTATCAACTGCTCCCTCTGTCTTCCCATCGGGTGATTCCCATACCCGGAACAGCACGCCCTCTCTTGTCTTCAATGAGTCACATTGGGCCCAGTACGACTTGTAGGTGGCGCTCCTTGGTGCGATGTCCTCCCACGTTGGTCTTGTCCCTGCCTTCACTTCCCTCAAGAGTGGCCCCAAGTCGGCGTCCGCTAGTTGCTCCCTCTTCAGGCCTGCGCTATCCCGGCCATCCGCAGGCAGTGCCGTGACCACTCTGACCGCTGCGGCACGCGCTTTCTCTTCCACTCTTGTGCATTGGCCGCACTCCTCTGGGCAGGGTCTTCGAGACATGGCGTCTACGTTACCGTGGCTCTTCCCTCTACGATGTCAAGAGGTGAAGTACTCCTGCAGCCTCTGCACCCAGCGTACTGTCCGGCCTTCCAGGTTTCTAAAGCTTAGTAGCCAGGTTAGGGCGGAGTGTTCAGTCCTCAGGGTGAATGGCTGACCATACAGGTATTTGTGGAAGTGCTCCAAGGTCTTTACTACCGCCAGTAATTCTCGCCGGGTGACGCAGTAGTTCTCAGCCTTGGATAGCGTCTTGCTGTAGTAGGCCGCTCGTGACCGTCCTGGATTTGCGATAGGACAGCTCCAATGCAATGGTCGCTGGCATCGGTGTCCACAATTAAGGTGCCGCCTGGTTGTGGAATTCCCAACATTGGAGCACTGCAGAGCGTCTCTTTCAGCTGCTGGAAAGCATCCTCGACGTCCTCCGTCCACGTATAAGGCCGGTGTTCTTCTGTCAGGCGGGTGAGGGGTTTGGCGATGTTGGAGAACCCCTTTATGAAACGGCGGTAATAACTGCACAGCCCTAGGAAACTACGCAACTCTCGCTTATCCTTTGAGCGAGGCCAATCTCTCACGGCCTGCGTCTTCTCCGGGTCTGTGGCCACTCCGGTTGCTGAGACTATGTGGCCCAAATAGCTGACTTCCTTGCGGAAGAGCTGGCACTTCTTCGCGTTCAGCTTCAAGTTGGTCGCTTGCAGTCCCTGTAGCACCTTACTCAGATTCTCGAGGTGGTCTTCGAAGGTCTTGCCGACGATGAGATGTCCAGGTAAAACAGGCATGCGTCATACGTAAATCCTCTTATTACTGATTCCATGAGGCGTTGAAATGTGGCTGGTGCGTTGCAGAGACCAAAGGGCATAACTGTGAACTGCCAAAGCTCTTGGCCTGTCGAGAATGCAGTCTTCTCCTTGTCTCTCGGGTCCAGAGCCACCTGCCAGTAACCCGACTTCAGGTCCAGGGTCGATAACCACTGTGCACCAGCTAGCGTGTCCAGGGTGTCGTCAATCCGGAGTAAGGGGAAACAGTCCTTCCGGGTGACAGCGTTCAGCTTCCTGTAGTCCACTCAGAATCGTAGCTCACCGTTCCTCTTTGTCACCAGAACTACAGGGGAACACCAAGGGCTGTCAGACTCTTCAATCACTCCCCTGGATTTCATGACATCTACCATATTCCGTACCGCCGCCAGTGGAACGCGTCTAGGTGGTTGCCAAATAGGCCGGGCGTCTCCGGTGTTGATGCGGTGAAGCACTTTGTCCGTGCAGCCATAGTCACTGTCGCCTTGGCTGAGAACGCGCTGGTATCGTCTCAGCTGTTGTCGAACGTTCTCCAGCTGTTCTGCGGTCAGGTGGTCGGCTGCCCTCTCCAGTAAGCCTTCTAGCCAGGGCCCCAGGTGTTGCGTCGGATCCAGCTCCTGTCAGTACCATTCTATTCTTTGACACATTTCATACCGAAAAGCACATTCCTATTTTATCTTAAAACGCATTTGAAAACACATTTGTCTACGGTGCACTTGATTCTTCCATAAGAAAAGCATGACCCTTAAGAGCCCACTGTGCCTTCGTGACTTAAAAACTATTATAGCTACATTTCAGGGTTGACTTTGGATACTTTCACTTGTATTTTAGACATACATTTAATGGACTCTTGTGTGAAGGAATTATGTGCTTTGAGGTTATGGTGAGGAGATTTGCCATAACTTCTCTTTAGTTTTCCAGATTTAGTATTTCTATTCTTTGTAGAATTTTATATATTCCAATTCTCTGGTTTCCGCTCTTGGAACATTTTCAGTTCTTCTCAACCCTCAGAATGTGCCAGTCGTCCTCTGAGATCTAGGGGTAATATACTAGTCTCTGGTGCTCAAGGTTGCAGATTCAAACCCAGCAGGGGATGATGGGTCTTTTTGGGCATAAAAATCCTTAGCATAGCTTGCTTCAGATGAGAAGTAAAGCTGGTAAAAGAACGTCATGTCTGATAAAGAAACCTCTGAGCAAAATTAAGCTGTCTTTTATGCCCTATATAGTATGGGACACTGAGAATCCCAGCCGTTAAAGAATGTTCATAAATAACATTTCAATTTGAGTTTAAGAGTCAGCCTCTAGATTTAGTACTGCAATATGCATGGTTTGCATACACATTACTGCTTTGGACCATTATGCAATTCCCCTTAGCATGTCTCTCATGCCTGTTGTTATTTTGAGATGGGGAAAATCTTTGGTTCCTTATTCCATTCATACATGGCATTGCATCCCTGTATCTGTATTGCATGCTAGAATTCCAGTGAATCCAAGTAATGTAAAGATTTTGAAGGAGATTCCTCCATCCCCAACTATCTTTACTTGGAAAAATTGAAAAAGTTTCATTATATTTTTTCTCTAACTGGCTGTACTGACTTTGATTAAAACATTTAGGTATTCATGCGGCTTATGATACGTGCATGACTACTTAAATGAGAATTTGCAGGGAATTCTGAATAAATACTTCATTATTTTGAATAACTTGTAAAATATAGGAGACTAGCGCTATATGAAAATCCAAACTGAACTCATTAAAAATTTTTTATGTTGAACTGTCATGTAGCATCTATAATACATGGTTAAATTTATTAGTTACAAAAATTAACTTAACACGTGTGAATAGATATGTGTTCTTACATTGTGAAATAAAATGTTGTGGCATACTTGGAGATTACTTTTAATAAAAAATTCATCATGTATAATATAAGGTGAACTTGGTTTTATAACTATAACATGATTAAAGTAGGTCAATTTTATATGTGAGTAGAGACGGTCAGTGTCTTCTCATGTGCTTTGTTTCTCTGTTTATTGTAGTTTTTTTAAAAAAAACATTAAGTTTGTGCAACTGGGGGTATCTAATTCTTTATATTTTTGATCAGTAAAGTACTATTTTTCAATATATTTGTGTCTATACCTTTTTCCTTCCAGTTTTTTTAAAATAAATGCAGCATGCACTCAATTGGGCAATATTCCTTTCGATATCGTGCTAGCACTCACTACATGCACACTTAAAGCTCTCCCATTGTAGCTGTTTTTCTTTTGTCTTTTACCTTCGCTTTGTATATCCCTAAGGAAGAGAGAAACCTATGGTACAGTAAATTAACTGAATATGAGCTGTGGTTTATAAGCATATGTGCAATTGTCATATTAATTACAGAAGTGTCATTGCAATAATGCATTTTAATTTTGGATATATCCAGTTTAGTTGCAAATTATTGTAATTTTTTGCAGCCCAACATGTTGTGAGAGAAAAAGATGATATCCAACAAGCAATGCAGTTCCTACAGCAGTGCGACCTCTTAAAGATTGAAGATATTTTACCATTTTTCTCAGACTTTGTCACCATAGATCACTTTAAAGATGCCATATGCATGTCATTACAGGTGAGTGTAGTTATCACCTAAAAGAAAGTAGTTCAATTTTGTGAAGATTGAGTATAAAATTATTTCCTTTAAATCAGGTTTAATCTGTACAACAGATCAAAGAGAAAAAGGATCATGTATTACCAAATGAAATGTTTTAAATCATGTCAGTATATCCTGGCATTGAAATTCAGTGGCATTACAAAATCAACTAAATAATAACTCCACAAAATTACAGAAGTATATATCTAAAAAAAGGCTGTTATTACAAAAACATTATTAAGAATAAATTATATATAATGATCTATATATTTTTTTGTAATAGGTTTCTTTCTGACTTCTAGGAGTTGCCACTTATACAAAATTATTTCCCAGTTAGAAAGGTTTTGCAGAATATTTCCATAAAATTCAAGATACTTATATGTTTTATTTAATATGTAAATATCTTATACATGCCATATTTTAATCAAGTCATTGGAGCCATTTCTGAGAAAGTAACAAATAACAAATACAAACAGATAAAAGGACTTAGATCAATGAACACTGTATTTAACAATGGACATCTGATATTTCTGTTATGAATATTCTCAATATAAATGAGTTGCAAATTTGTCACATACAAGCACACATGTCACATCAGTGTTTGCGTACCTGCCAAAATGTTATGTCACCATTGCTGTCTGCTGTGGGAGAACCTCTCCCACTGTGAGTAAGGCTTTGTCGTTGGATGGAGGGATGGGTCAGGACGTGCCTTCAAGAGCAGCCACCAGCTGATGTTTTGAAGCTCGAAGCAAGTCGTATTATTACTATGCAAAGTCCTTTCTAACTCAAGAGGCTTCCATTACTAGAAGGATCTATCATCAGAAGTTTCTGGCTATGCTCGACAGGTATATAAAGCCAATGCAAGGCCTAGAAGGAGATAGCAGGTTAGTTTTAGAGTTTATGTGTATGTTTTGAACTTCGAGGTGAGTCAACAAAAGTGGCTCCGTCAGGAAGGGGGGGAGTTGGTGCCCTGAAGCAGTTGACGAATCATAGGTGAGTCAAATTGTGTGATTCGACCGAGCAGTGCATAAAAGCATGCTACATTCCAAGCTCCGTGAATGGTGCAGGAAGCAGTTCACAGGTTAGTAGATCCGGTTCTATGGTGAGGAATTGATGGGCTGTGAAACAGGCAGCAAAACAGTTTAGGTGAGAATATTGGATTTATCTTCAGAATCGGCATGCAGCTCCCTGTAAGAGGTGGAACTTGTGAACAGCAGTGAGCACACAGATACCACAATAGTAACATCAGAAACCTGTGGAGTAGATGGCAGTGGAGTGGCTGTAAAGGCAGCAGTGTCACATGGCATCAGCCATTGTTTGCTTCTACTGCTCTCAATGAGCAAGCATTGTCCAGGCAGAGGTGAGCTTAACAACAAGGCACTTCCAAGACCAACATGGTGCTGAAGTGGATAAGCACAAATGACATGGAACCTGCAATCATAAAGCTAATTCCATTGTCACATAGTAACACATTTACTTGGTGCCAGCATTCAATGTTTTGTCTAGTTCTTCTACTGACCATTGCTATATTCACTACACAAACATGGCATACCATACAATGCAACAGACCGCCTCAAAAATAAAATATAAAATATTTACTTTTATATTATGTAAAGCTTTAATACACCCAGAACAAAAATCTTGAAATGCTGGTTGCTTTATTACTTGGATGATTTTGACAACAACAATAGGTGTTTAGCTACCATAATGTACTGATACTTCTTCATATGTATGACTTTGAAGCATGAAGCCACATACTCCAAAGAAAGTAAGTGAAAAAGAAAATCTCTACAACACCCTATAAAATGACTAAAATTTAATAAAGAAATACCAAGCCATTTATTTTTATAAAATAAATAGCATGCATACCAGTTGTTAATGAACTACACTGAAATATTTTCAGAGAATGTGGAAATGGTTTAAATAACTCATTTGAGATAGGAGATGTATCTCTGCCTTTCTATTAAAATTTTGAGGTTATTTGCTTTAAGTTTCTAAACTGCCAATACACTACTGACTAGGTAATGACACCTTTTGAGAAATAAATAAATAATGTTTTTATTTATAGATAATCTGTAAGTTCCTGGTTCTATATCTGGCATGAAAGAGCACTTAATTTTGCTCAGAAGAAGACCCTGTATGAAACTTGAGGTTCTTTTCCGTAGATATACTACATGAAACCACCGGCTTTACTTCTCTCCAAAAGGAAGCCATGCCAATAATCCATTGCCATCCACCAGGTTTGAAATTGCAACGTAGGGACCAGAAATTAGCATGTTACCCCCAGATCACAGAAGAACCATCCAAGGGTACAACATGCTAAACCAAAAGAAGTGTCATAGCATACTTTTTAGACCTACTGGTTATAACATTAGCTTTTGAATAAGAGGTAGTCATTGTTTTTGAGATCGCCTCGTTCACCACACTGAAGGTGTAAATTCATGTTTCAGTTTATGCATTTTAATTTCAAAATATCGGTGTAGCTAATTAATTATATTCTTTATTAACTAAAAGTTTAATCATGCTTAACATTCACATGCCATACTTCATAATGAAAAGTGGCTTAAAGGTGTCAGAAGTGTACAGGTGTACACTTAGTAGTAAATTCATGTTCAAGTTTATGCATTTTAATTTCAACATATCGGCATAGCTAATTAATTACTGTCTTCGCTAACTAAAAGTTTAATCATGCTTAGCATTCACATGCCATACTTAATAATGAAGAGTGGCTTAAAGATTTCAGAAACAATAAAAAATAAAACCATCAAAATCTTTATGTGAGTTTTATAGGAAATGCCTTGAAAATGCAGGTCCCCATTTCGAGCAAAGTTAAGTGAAGCAACAATTATCTTATTCTGTCCAGATATCTGCTGTGTGTTAGGTAACTTTACTTGTTGCTATTAAAATATTTCATTTGTTAACAATATTGTTATTACCAGGATAATATCATCCCTACCGGTTGAAACAGTTATTTTAGATATATCATTCAAAATTATTTATGGCTTTAGTTAACTGAATTTTGGCAATAATTCTAATAATGATAATGTTATTAGAAATTCTGAAGAAATTTTATTTTAAGTGTTAAATGGTATGAGAACTAATTTAAAAAAGAAAGATTGTAAAATATATATGGCCATGAACTTTACGCAAAATAAATATGGCATGGACCAGTAGAAAGATATTGACTTGCCATATCAACAACAGGATCTTTAGCACGAAATTGTCTGAAGCTAGCATCCTTCTTCTGTGCTTAACCGTGATAAAGAATAGACGTGTGTGTGTGAATGTCCATAAGGACATAAGGAAGTCTGCAGAAACTGACGCGCTGCACAAAATATAGCGAAAGCTACATAATTGTCTTTAATATTATATAATATCGACGTTCATCAAAGTTATTATTTGTTAATTGTTTAAAAGAGCTTTTTAAAAATATTTTAATTAAATTGAAAGTACAATTTGGAAAAGAAAGTATTAAAAATTATTTCATCTTCATACAAATCCACCATTGCTTCTCATCTGCTACTGCACCATGAAATTGGATCTCTGCTAACACAATAGCAGCCGAGGTAAGTTCCAGAATCCAGCTTCGAGGTAATCAACACAGTGCATCATTGCACCACATTATCTCCATCTCAGCACCTGTGCAACAGACATTCTGCTGCAAATGGCACCCAGCATGGGGCTTCAAAATGATCAATGTGGAACATCGCAGCATCCATGCACCTGAAATTCTGCTGCACGGTGTGTCAGAATTTTGTATTACAGGAGTTGCTTTACATGTTTGTAAATCTATAACAATTTAAAAGTTATTGCTTTTAAACATACTTAGAACCATTGGTCTGAGCTAGATTTGAATCCACCAGATCAGTAGGCTGATGCCTAACCAGTTTAGCTACCTGACTGACATACTGCCATTATTCTGACAGTTTAAGTGTTTTCTGAGGTGATGTTTCACACATTGAAACAGATTTGACTCCAGAAGAACGAAATCAATGATAGGGGTCCAGAGAGCATGTGGTTAAGTTACTGTTCAACCTCTGTCCAATCCATCAGAGAAGAAAGACTTGGTTCAAATGTTCTTGCAAGCCAAGGAGAAAAAAGGCAATAAATAAATAAATATAAATAACTCCTTTAACTGAGGGTGAAGCAGAATAGACTAATGGCATAGCCAGTGGTGAAGCATGCAATGAAGCACTGGAAGCACCTCTTCCCCAAGAATTTCAGCAGAAAGAGAAGAAAAATAAAAATTCATGCCAAACAATATTTTCTTTGATCTGGATACATTTTAAATTTATTTGCGATTATCTGCAGTGCTGTAGACAATTTGACAGTGCTTAAGCTTGAGTGACTAGTTCTGCGAGCTCATTCAATATTGAATATTCCTGTATTCACACATTTGTAACCTTGAATACCATGCTTTGTAGGTTTACGGAAGCAATCGCAACTCTTTAGTAGTTAGGAACTGCTTGACAGATTTTGTCACATGAAGCCTCTATAGTGTGTGAAGAGAAGCTTATTTTTTTGTTTTATGTTTGACTTAAATACAACTGTAATTATATTTCAGTAGCATTAGCAGTAGTAATTTACGTAAATTGTTATACTGGTGACAAATGGAAATTCTTGTGAAGTTTTAAGTTGTTAGCAGAAGTGTGTGAATTGCATACTTTTTCCATGTTAGATTAACAATTCACACTGTGTGGGCCAGCTCTATGAAAAATTGGAATGTCTGAGTGGAGAGGGGAAGCAGAAATACGTCTTCTTGTAGTGTAAACAGTCATGCAATGCAAGAGGAGCCTACGTGTGACTGTACAATATTAAGAGTAGCTTTAGTTCTTTGAGTCATTATTCTCTCTTATTTTCATGAAAATTATTACTTGGAGCTTCCCTTGCTTTGAAAGTCACACCTTGAAATAATTCAGCTCAACAAAAACACCTCATGACTCATCGCTGTAACAGCATGTTAATTAACATGGTGCCACACATGACTTTCTTGAATTAAAACTTAGACCATCCCTAGTAAACAAGTTCTTATCAGTAAACCATATAAAAGAAATGAATTTAGGCTGTTGGAACAAAGCCCACTTACAAAATTGTACTTGAGGGCCAGTCTCCTGGGTTTAGTGTTTATACCTTTTGACTCTGAAAGGATGAATTTCTTTGTGTATGGTTTGCATACACTAACAGGATTAATGCCCAGTGTACATGCGTTATTGCATGTGCTGGTAGTGCTCTCATGCAATTCTTTGCTGAACACCTCCTCAAATCATACTGTGTAATGACCTCATGTAAATTAATTATCCCTGTTTGCCTTGACTGTGGAAACTCACTCTCCAACCTTTCAAAATTTTGTCAGCACATGATTTGTGTGTTAGAACAATCATATAATTGATGCCTTTACAAATGAAAAATGTATCTTCTTGTTTTAAAATATTTAGAATACACAGTTCTGAGCAATTTCTTTCTGAATTTGCAACCAAAATTACTAGAAAACTGTTTGAAGCATTATAAGTGTATTAAATTATGCATGTAAAGAGCATAGTGAATGTAATACCATATAAACAATACTTTTGCGTATATGTTATCTTACTGCAACTAAATTAGCCTTTTATAAGAATTTCTAGGATTAGTATTTGTAAATCAAATGAAGTGGAAGTAGATGCAAGCTATTATCCATAAATTGTACAAATTAACATTCTTATTTTTATGCACTTTACTTTTTATTTTACTGTTGTTTTACATAATTTTGCATACTTAATAATTATGTATTTTATTATAAAGGAACATGCTCAACACATTCAAGACCTTAAAGAGGAAATGGAAGAGGCCACAAAATCTGCACAGATCATCAGAGAAGAGATTCAAGCATTTCGAAATAGGTGACTTAAACTACATTTTTAATGTCAAACATGTCATTCTTGTGAAAAATCTGTAATAAATCCAGTTTTCAATTTTTACGCTACTAAATTGGTGAGGTTTCTTTCATTACAATATATTATAATATGTGCACACCAATCAAGATATAGCTAAATAAAGTGCATTACGCATGTAATGTCCTTAGTTTGTTGTTTTCAAAATACAGTTAGCCCCCCCCTTTTTTTAATAGATTTTGAAGTTATTTAAAGTGCTTTGAGAATCAGAACAGAAGCTGAAGAGTAAATAATGTTATAATATGTAGAAATTTAATTTAGTAAGTGTAAAGCAACACACAAATATTATAAATTACTTAGATACTTGCCCTGAGTGATTTGCAAAAAATTAAAAGCTCCAAAAACGGCAGCTTTGGAAAATGAGAGAACCTAGTGCTCTTGATTATTAATCTTTGAGATAAAAAAAAAGACCATACTGTACAACTAACTGTACAACTTTTGATTAAAAGTTCGAATTAGTGAATGTGAATAGTGAAAAAATTAAAAAGTTTGCAGTTCAAATGATGGTTTTAATCATATTATTCAAAAATACATCAGGTTTCCTAATTAGACCATTTTGTTATTTAATTAATAAATCTTTGTAAAATTGAGAATTTCCAAAAGTATTTAAGATAGCAACAGTAAACATCTACATGCTGTAATCACATGACCTTCCTTACTTAATTGTCTACACAGTGATCTTTTGAAAGATAATACTTCTAATCCAAGTACTCTTGTTGTTTTAGATACACATCATGTTCGGAATAAGGAAGATACTAGATTAAAACAAGAGTAAGATTCCTCAAAAACCCCTCACTTTGTAATGGCTTTGAAGTGCTATGCTCTTTGATGAATAATGACTTCTTGTTTGGGAATTCAAACCAGTACCAGGAATATCTCTCGCACCCAAAAAATAAACAAAATATTTGACATAAATTGTGTGCTTTAATATATACATTTTTTTCCTATCTCTTATAGTTTACCAGTTAAGCAAAAGTCATTTAGAACAAAGCAGACCTCAAAGGCCATTCCCAGACAGTTCATGATTATATTTTATTTGTTCATGCACAGTTATTTTAAAGTTAATATGTTTTTACTTAAATGATAATTGTTTGAGCTATTTTGAGGAAATAAAAAAATGACATTTTTTCAAGTAAAGGTAGTTTGGGGTGGGGAGTATTTTCATTTTAGTGCAGCATGCTTGGAAGAAGCCTAACTTTACCAAATTTATCTCTATAAAATGGAAATATTTGACATTGTTGTTGAAATAACTTAAGAATTAAAATTGAGTAAATTAGTGATGCAAAACAACCCTCAATGTTTAAATTTCCTGGAATAGTTCCAGAGGTTATTTGCCTCCACTATGAACTAGTCATTAACTAATCTAAAGTTAACAAAGCCTTGGTGGCAGTTCTATGAACTTGTACAAGTAAAGACTCTGAAATTGAAGACTTAGACCTCATTTTTCCACATGTTAGTTAGTTAGTTAGTTTTTATTCATCCTTTTGATCATATTACATGATATAGGACACGTCAAGTACTTATAACTAAAAATTATACAATATACATATATATAACACAAGTTTGGAATGAAAATTCAACTGTATGTACAGTATAATGATAATGATGATAGTAATAATAATAATAATAGTAATAATAGTAATAATAACAATAATAATAATAATAATAATAATAATAATAATAATAATAATAATAATAATAATAATAATAATAATAATAATAGTAATAATAGTAATAATAATAATAGTAATAGTAATAATAATAATAATAATAATAATAATAACAGTTCAGTTGTAGTTAACATATTCAAACAATTCACCTATACTATAACACATTAACATCATTAACATTAACAAAATCATTGTCAAAGTAATCATAATATTCTTTTATGCTATAAAAACAATGGAGTGAAAGAAGTTTTTTGAGACAAATTCTAAATCGATGTAGTGCAGGTATTTGCTTCAGATAATTGGGTAATTTATTATAAAGCTGGAGGCCAGTATATACAAAACTTTTTTCAAAAGAACTAGTGCTATGTGTGATTACATGAAGGTTATCTTTTCTTCTGGTATCATGAGAATGTATCTGTGAGTTTGTTGTGTACATACTAAGATTATTTTTTATGTAGCATAATGTTTCATATATGTAAATACAGGGGAGGGGCAATATATTTAATTCCTTAAATAATGGCCTACAACTGGTTCTTTTATTAACATGTAGTATTATCCTAATTGCCCGTTTTTGCATTTTAAAAATAGATTTTGCTCCTATTGAATTACCCCAAAATAATATTCCAAAGCTAAGAACATGAGATGTTGCATGCCTTAATAATTTTGGTTCCACATTTATGTCATGATTTTTTTGTCTAAAAATGGATGGCTGATTTTTATAAATGTTTGTGTTTTATACTTCTAAGTATTGCTCTCTCTCTCTCTCTCTCTCTCTCTCTCTCTCTCTCTCTCTCTCTCTCTCTCTCTCTCTCTCTCTCTCTCTCTCTCTCT